>CM033344.1:7635279-7688221 GCA_019395295.1 Osmanthus fragrans | reverse complement strand
CTTGTTTAAGGAGGTGGAACTTCACCAATTTTAACTCCGATTAAGTTAACACGACTAATTGTGATTCTTAAAAAAACCAAATTTATTGATTAGAGTATATAATCTCCGTATAAGCTCATATTAATTTGAACAAATACGAACAAATATTTTCATACTTGACAAAGTGGAACTCTGTCAACCTCGTCTCTCTTGTTTCGGTCAGAAATGAAGACAATTAGAGTCATAATCAAGTATTTAGCTAACATGTAAACATTGCCTTACTCGATTGATTTACTCAACTCCACTTTTCCGCCTCACATAGAAGTCGGTCCTACGTATTTAGTGGACTGATACCAGCCCTTCAAGTGAGAAAGAGAAATGAGGTCTAGTAGCTCACAAGATAAGGTCCAAAAGGTACAAATGTCTTAATCCCATTAATCATTTTACATAGAAAAATTCAATAAATCGAAATTCCTAAAAGTTTTATTTGTTGATGCGTAATCTGCTGAAAAGCATAGGCACAAATATGAGCAAAATGTTGGTTTGATTTAAATGAATGAAATGTATACCAATTCGATTATCACCACCGAATAATGTTACAAGATTCAAGATTTGATGGTGGAGATCCCAAACCCCAATTTCTACAAATAAAAGCATGTCTTTGTTGACTGGTTTCCCAATTCAAAACTTGTTGGCTGTGGCTGCCTCCACTTCTACAAAGAGGCTCTTCATTTCTCCTCCTCCAGTCAAAAGCCCTCCTCGTTAATCGATCCGCCTCCGCCGGAAGAAACCCTTTTGGCGTCCGTGCGTCGGCCTCCTATTCGTCTGTCGCTTCCCCCTCCACCGCTATGGGTGACGCTGCCGCTGATTCCGGTATGGATGCTGTCCAGAGACGCCTTATGTTCGAAGACGAGTGAGTGACAGATCCTCTACAGACTCTTTTTTAATTAAACATAGATGCATGCAAATAGACACTCATTTGTAATCTTACGTAAACATGTATTCATGTGCTGAAATTTAGGGGTTCTATTGATGGGGTTGTGATTCATGTGTTTTATGGATTAAGATCATCTGGGTTTTTTGATGAAATGAAAATTTCGGAAATTTGCTATACTTCCTTGTTCACGAAAGATTTTTTTTTTTTTTGAAAAGTTTTGGTGGAAATAATAAAAATTCTTTATTCAGATGTTGCAATCTTCCTTTCATGAAGTCATATTATTTTCCTTTTTTTTTTGAAAATTTTTGGAAAAAATTCTTGTGTGGTTTTAGATTAGGGACTGATGACACAGAGACACACCACAGGCAGAGAGATATATATAGACATCCTTCCCCCTTTTGTGTGTGTGTGTGTGTGTGTGTTTGTTTAACTTTTTTTTCTTTTTCTTCTTTCAACATCAGATTGAAGATTTATTAGATCTTCTGCTGTCGTGTTAATTAATACGAGTTCTTTCACTTTTGATGACTCTGCAGGTGTATTTTGGTGGATGAGAATGATAATGTCATCGGTCATGATACCAAATACAATTGTAAGTTGGGATTTTCATATTCAACAAATAATAATTTTGGTGGGCTAATTGGGTTGGATGGTGGGTTAATTGGGTTGGACAATGTAAAAAATGGTTTATAACCATTTTTTTTTTTTACAGCATTTGGGTGGACAATGGTGGGCTATAGCCCACCACTAGCTCTGCCACTGGTCATCCCGTTATTCCTGAACTGACTATTGACAGTGCTGGCCTTCTAGGCTACAGTTTTATTCCGTCTATACTTTCTATGTGACTTTGTAACTGGATATTGTGTTTCATTGAATTGTTGTCTTTCAGGCTTTTGTTGCCACATGCTATATGGCACCTCTACTTTCATCCGCTTGATGTAGATCAAATTTATTTAGAGTGCTGACTTTTCTACATCTCTAACATGCAGGTCACCTGATGGAGAAGATTGAGTCGGAAAATTTGTTGCACAGAGCTTTCAGTGTGTTTCTCTTTAACACAAAATATGAGCTGTTGCTTCAGGTATGTATCAATTAAGGGTGTTGGATGCATTATGCTACTAGGAGCCTAATTGGATTTTAAAAGCTTATCTTTTCCTTCAAGAATCATGCGGTTTGCATCTCAATGATATGTTATAATATTTTTAGGAAAATATATGGGATTTCATAAACAAAAAATATTATCAGACATATTGGGAAATATTATTATAAAAACAGAAATTTCTTACTAGAGCTTCCTTTCATTCAAATTAAATATCCCAGACTGACTGACTGAACAAAATTTAGTGTGTGAGGAAAACGAACCATTGCTGCATGTTTGGGAAGTGTTTATAAACGGTTTAAATTATAAATAGTTAGAACTTAGAAATGAATGGTGGAATAAGAGGTGACTTGATTGTTTATAAATGAGCCAAACATAAATGTACTATTATTTTGAGCATGCGAGACGGTGTGTAAATGTAACTTATGCAAGATCTGCATTGACTTCTTTAGCCCTCTCACTACTACTTACTTTCTAAAACCCTGACCAGTCTCCCACTCTGTCTGCGACTTTCCTCGATATTACTACCTTAACTGGAGTCTGAAATACCTTCATTCTTCTTTCAATCCTTTCGTACTTTGCAGATAAACAATTCTTTAGCTTCCAGGTCTACATGCTTATCCTGAACCTCCAGTTCTTTGTTTCAAATTTCTTCAAGCCAAGACTAGATCATTTTCTTTCTCAGTTTGTTTTATATCAGAGCCACAAATACCGTGTAAGAATGGGAAATTAAGAATGTTAGAAGTTTGAAAGACAAGTTGATGCAACCTCTTATAAAATGCAACAACAGAGCTTTAATTTCAATTCTTCCACTTAAATCATGTTGAATTCTAAGATTATATGGCAGTTAATGTTATGACTTATGACATGCTTCCTAGTTCAGATGTTAGATGAGGAACTCTTGACTTACAACTGTGTACTATAATAACTGTTTGAAACTATGCTTGGATTGGTTTCTGGAGAAATGCAAATTTAGTGATCTTTGCTTCTGGGTGACCAAATTAAACACTTCTTGACAACCATAGTTATTGCCCACAATCTTCAATCATGAAGTAGACCATATAGATCATTTTTGTGGCTCGTGATGGGGGAGTGATGAGACATTCATCTGAAAGTGTGGAATGCTACTTCACGGCTATATACATTAGTTATTCTTCAAATGCAGCGTATAAGGTTTTGAGTATAGTGCTCTGGAAGCTGTCAGATCTGTATGTGTGCTTGCTTATCATATAAAATTGAGCTATAGTAAATGATGTTGAACAGATTACAAATTTTTGATTACTTGAAAATATTCTTCCTATTGTCCTGTAGGCACTTCATTTAGTTATGTCAACATTCATCACGAAGATTATTATTGATTACTAATAATTATATGAAGTAAGATATGTGTCCATTCATATTTGATAATTTGACAGTTATTATGAACTCTATGAACACAATAATAAATGTTTGTATGTCTTTATGCTTGTGACAGAAGTAGAAACACATTATCCGAGACTAGCTTGATCACCATGCCTATTCTCTTTTTCTTTTGCTTCCTCTCATTTCGTCAAGCCTATCTATCCTTGACAGAATTTTGAAATATAAATGTCTTATTTGGTGAAATGCGCCACTGAGGGAACTTAATTTTTGACTGGCAACTTTAGAATGGTGTGTGGAATTCCCAAGCAAGAAACTATAATAATCCATGCTGATGGCTTGGTAACACATTTGCTTCTGTTTGTTAATGGCAGCAACGATCTGCAACAAAAGTCACCTTTCCTGTGGTGTGGACAAACACCTGCTGCAGCCACCCCCTTTACCGAGAGTCTGAGCTTATCCCCGAGAATGCACTTGGTATTTATTCCGTTCTGTTTCAATTGCAGAAATAATTGCGTATCCTTTTATTCACCATCTTTGTATTTCAAATATAAGGGGTGAGGAATGCTGCCCAAAGGAAGCTCTTGGATGAACTGGGTATTCCTGCTGAAGACGTCCCAGTCGATCAGTTCACACCATTGGGCCGCATGCTGTACAAAGCACCGTCTGATGGAAAGTGGGGAGAGCACGAACGTAATAATACATACTTCGATTTATATTCGAGCTCTCTGTGATAGTAACCTTTTGTTTGTCACAGACATTATCTATCTCCATAGCTTATAACAAAACAGCCACTTAATGCGCTGTTTTGTAAGATGGGATGGTAATGTCGTATTATGAAAGGAAAAAAAAACAATCTTGTTTATTATAATGCCGACATACCAAGCGTTTACTTACTGTTTTCTCTGTCTCTACATGCGCTTATGTATGTGGTATTGTCTAAGCCACCTTATTTTTTTCTGTAGTTGATTACCTTCTCTTCATTGTTCGGGATGTTAATGTCAACCCGAATCCCGATGAGGTAGCTGATATCAAGTACGTGAATAAAGAAGAGTTGAAAGAGCTGTTGAGAAAAGCAGATGCTGGTGAGGGTGGTATTAAGCTGTCCCCATGGTTCCGACTAGTCGTTGACAACTTCCTGTTCAAGTGGTGGGATCATGTGGAGAAAGGGACTCTAAGCAAAGCAGCTGATATGAAAACCATTCACAAGTTGACTTAGAAATGCAGATGGCCAAGGATATGGTATTTCATGGTAGATTTTCAGTTTCTTGAAAAATAAATAACTTGTTTGAGAAGAGGTCCTCGAAACCTATAAGTCGATTATGTTAGTTACAAGAGGAATGTTCTTATGAATTTGCTAAGCTTGTGATATAGACTACAGCATTTGATTTGGACTTTAAATTATAACTCAGTAGAGAAATGCATTGTAATGTACTTTTTTATTTGGAGTGATGCTATATTTACACGGAAAATTATAGACTGGTTTACAGGTTCACAGGTGGTGCAATTTCATTGGATTTTGGACAAAATATAAAGTCAAACTAACCAATCAATCAAATGCCACGTGAGCACCTGTACACAATTCTATAAATTTTCCCCTGTACATTACACAAGGACAATAAAAAGCTGGACATGGGTTGACACAAGAATGTATTGGTATGTTAATTTAAATTTTTAAAAATTGTATATTTGTATATCATATCTTTATTTTGCAATAAAATCATAACAGTTTTCAGTTTTGATTTTTGTTCGGGGAGTCTTTTACAAGAATGAGTAGCTATTTATCATATTAAAATATTTTTTTTAAGCAATCGAAGGGTTCACATAAAGTTAGAACCCAGCCAAGAAGATTATATAAAAATAACATTTAACCTTTGTTTGTTGGAGATTAAAATATGATTTTTAGTTAGTTTTGATAAAAAGTTGATAGAATATTTAACAAGTTATGATTCCTATAAAATATGTAGTTGAAATTAATTGTCAACTTTAATTTAGATTAAAATTTTTATTTTAATCCATCACAAACAGGGGTTTAGTTTGTATATAGCCTGTTTGATATACATTATTTTGGAAAAAAATGTATTTTTTTTTTTTGATGTGATGGTGAATATGTGGTTGAAAAAAAATGAAAAATTACTGATGTGATGAAAAATATTATTTTGTTAAAGAATGTATGGTTGAAAATGATAGAAAAATGAAAATGAAAATGTGTATAATATATTACTCAGGGTGGGAGAAAAAAAAAATCCACGGAGTACACATCTTGAAGTATCGGAGTAGTGTTGGTGACCGATATAACACAAGGCATAGTGAAAACAATTATGTTATATATACAATAATTTGTTGGCTTCTTTGAGATCACGTGAGTTAGCAATTTTTTATGTATTGATTATAAAGATACTTTTTTTTTCAATCAGTGGTCGAAATTTCTACACATAGGCGGACTATCAACACTGTTGTCATCCGACAATGTACAATAGGCATAATTGTATTGAAAATGGATGTAGAGTCTTGATAGAAGTGTCTTTGCTTTATAAAATTGGGTGAATAAAGCTACTCAAACAGGATAAAAAAGAAAAAGAAAAAAGTGTTTGATGACAGGTGCTATGTGGTAGCACCTGTCTGGCTGCTGCTTCTTTTTTTTCCCCTAATTGTCCAATAAAAAATTGACACTTGTCCCTATTTTTAATTCTGTCATTGATCATATTCATGTAGCAGGGTTGAAATTGGGTTTACTTTAATGGTCTAAGTTGGGTTTGGTTCAGTGTTTGCTATGCATGGGTGTTTATTTTCACAAAGTAAGAATTCAATTTAAAAAAACTATAGTTTTATGAGGTTTTTATGCTTTCAATTAAGCACAGTAAGTTCCGGAATTTGGTCACTGATGTAGGAATAACTGCATCACTTCAGGTAAATTGGATCAACACCCAACACATGTTCTTCTGCGGGTACTATGATACAATACATGCTTGAGATCTGCTACAAAAATATGCTGCCACGCAACATCTGTATTAATTCTGACAGCACTACTTCTGTACAAGCAGAGAAGTTCCCTTTTACTGATTTTGAAAACACAATTACTGATTTTGAAAACACAATTACAAACTCGACAAGTTCAGCATACAGCTAGAAATAATAACTTTGAACACAAACTTTATCTACTCGTCAAATCCTTTAAAACATACGGATTCAGAATCTCCGGTACCTTCCTCCAAACTCGCTCCTGTCTCTTCCCTGGTTACTGTAATGCTGGAAGCCGATGAACCAATAGGTTCGGGCATCAGCCCACGAAGCAGTGCTGCCTTTCTTTTGTTTCTGCTTCGTTGCCATCTTCTCACCGAATCCGACACCTCCCTTTCCACTCGTGGCTCTTTCGACACTTCCATGGACGAATTTTGCTCAACAGCATTGCCAAAAGGAATAGCCATAACAGGAAAGATGAGGGGCTTAAAGAAAACAAGCAGCAGCATTACGAGCGCAATGTATATATATAAAAAGAAGTCCAAACGTAAAATGTCCATTTCCATCTGTAAACCAATTCTTTTGGCCAAGGAAGCTGGGAGTTCAAGACAATTTCAGCATCATAATACTGTGGAAGGAACATCGTTCCAGCCCGAGGAATCAAGGTTACTCTGATTTCTTCTGTTCTTGGATAACCTTCCTTGTGCTTCAATATAGGAATCGAAATCCTTTGAGTTTCAGTGACAATCCCTAATAACAAGGGGATGCCCATAAAAAATGTCCTCATGAGTCGAATCGGCCGGCTTCTGAAGTGTAACATACAAGGACGACTTGATTTTACCACGACATCTCCTTTCGTTGACATCAATTCAGCAGTTAACTAAAAGAACGAGTTTCTGTGTTAGGAGCAATAATGCCTCTTAAGCCCATAGGTTAACAGTCAAATATCAAATGAATGTTATGAGATTAATTGATAAATGAAGCAAAAAGTAAGAACTTAAGAAATACGTACGCACCTGAAATATTCCAATATCTCTATTGTAATCAGATTCCGGCATCAAAAGAACTGTGGACACATAAAACGTGTGTCCAACCGGTACTCCGCCGACACCGCTACCGCCGCCTCCTCTGGCGGCGCCACCACCAAAATGGAAGACAGCAGTTGGATGTACATCAGTATAATCAAAATGCAAAGTTTCCCTAATAGAAACAGGTTCTTCCATCCATAATCTCACCACCCCCACACCCAATACTAAAGCCACAACCATCACTATTATCAGCACCATGCACACATATGCAGCACCAAGAAACCCCATAGCCATCTTCCTCAGTAAGAGGAGGCCGCTGTGCACAACGATGGAGGGGACTCCGGCGGCCGCTTGCCCGGTGGATTCGACTGTTTCTTTCTCCTCCTTCGCCCGGTGGAAGAAGTCATAAATCAGGGATATCAAAGAGATAAAGGGTGACACAAGGGCTATAACACAGTTGGAAATTATCTCTGCTTGAAGTGATATGAGATTTGTTAACAAAAGGGATGACTCCATGCTTGTTTCTCCGTGTGTGTGTGTGTGAGAGAGAGAGAAGTGAAGAGAAAGAGAGAGCGGTAATGATAAATTTGGTGCCTAATTCTCCATATGAGCACCACCTGTAATAGCACGTCTTTAAGAATTGACAGGTGGACTAAGACTAGAGTCTTGAAACCAGTATAGCCTACTACATGTTTGGCTAAGCTTTGGGGGAGTTTAAAAATTGATAAATTAAAAATTAATTTTAACCAAATATTTTACGACACCTGTAACTTTTCAAAAAAAAAAAAAAAAATCATCATTTTTTATCAAAACTTACTAAAAATTTAATTTTTAGCTAAGGATTTAACGTAAAATATATAACGAGACCATATTTGACATGTTGATCCAAGCAAAATTAGATAGATATGAATATCTCAAATGTCCACTTTTCTAAAATTTGTCTAGTGATATTCTGTACATTGTATCAGGAGTTAGAGATTTATTACTCGAATTTGACATTTTTTATACTCAAACATATAATCTCTTCTCATTATTTTCTGATATCACAGTATATTACACTTTAGCATCTCTCGAGTTATAAAAAAAAGTATTATGGTGAAGGAGACAAGCTTAGGACATCGGATCTCGACTCATATAGATTTGCTCAAAACGCAATGGTTGGGTTGTGACATTTCCTTTTTACACTAGTAAGTGAAACACAAATATGAAGCGATTAATTAATTTATTTTTGTTAACTATCTCTTCATTCGATTTGGATAGGAAAGATAATAGTTTTGTTCTGGAGTGGAGTTTGTTTTTGTGTAACAACATACGAAATTTAGGAGGTTTACATGACGTGTGGCTTTCTTGATTTCGCACGTGAACTTATATTTTGCTCATCTAAACTTCCGCCAGAATTTCCCGGGGAACCATTACTCATTCCAAAATGCCCGGTAACCAAACAAATATAAGTACACCATCATGCATACATACACACAATTTCTCTCCATCTCTAAAACTCTTCGTGTTCCTGAAAAGCAGCAGCCCTCTTCCACTCAAGAAATTGATGTTGAAACGCGAAAAACGCAGTGGGAATTTTTAAGCTTGAAATAGAGTTTGAGATTCCATTTGGGGTTGGAACAATATTTTGTGGGTTGAATAAATTTGATTGAGAAAGTGGGTTTGTTTATTTGGTTTTTTGATCTTTTGGTTAAGAGAAAACACAGTATCAATCAATTAAAAACTGATTGATACTGTGTTTTTCAGACAGTCATGTAGAGAGACAGACTGAGATTTTTTTCAAGTTTTTATTTTTTGATTATTGGAAAAATCGAAGGGTTTAAAATGGCGGAAATTGAAGTGCCATTTGTCAAACAGGACCAATTCGATTCGAAACCATTGCTTGATGGTAATAATCAAGAAAATAAGAGGTTAAAGTTGGAGAAAAATCAAGAAATTGATGGGGGTGTGATTAATGGCTCCAAATCAAATCAGTTGAATGAATTTTCTACTCCTTCGGATCAGAATAATAAAGGCAGCATTGCTGAGAGAAGGGCTGCAAAATGTGGTTTTAAAGCTT
Source organism: Osmanthus fragrans (assembly GCA_019395295.1). Taxonomy (NCBI): domain Eukaryota; kingdom Viridiplantae; phylum Streptophyta; class Magnoliopsida; order Lamiales; family Oleaceae; genus Osmanthus; species Osmanthus fragrans. The sequence goes on along the minus strand of CM033344.1, from coordinate 7,678,802 downwards.
CGAAAATAGACGTGTCCCGATCCAGCAGTGCCACCTCCGGAGGGGTGGGGCCTCCAGTGGTCCGGTCACAGTGTTTTCACCATCCCTCATGGTATTAGTCCGGCCGCATTGCTTGACTCTCCTGTCATGCTCCCAAATGATGAGGTTCAAATTTCTTCGTGCCATTGTGATTTCCTTTTATTGGTGATATATTGAAATTACTTATGCAATACATAAGAATGTTGAATTTTGGAATTGCAAGAAAAATTAAACAAAATTGATTGTGTATAATGAAGAACTCTATACATTTGTTCGGATCAACAAGGAATCATAATTGAAATATTTAGATGTAAATAATAATGAAATATGTTGAATCTGCTTGAACACAAGAAAAAAGGCCATTCTGGATTCTGATTCCTAAATAAATCCTTGTAACTCTTTATTTTCAACGTATTTTCTAGCAAGTGCACTCAACCTCTAATACCCGTATCTGACCAGAGTTGAGTTGCCTTTCATAATAGGAAGTGAACCAAACCACTCACTCCTAGTACATCTATTTCACTACAGTTCAGTTGCCTTGTTCAACAAATTTCATGAGAACAAACATACTTGACTCTAGTTCTCTACCTAACCTGGGGTCAAACTGTCTTGTTCTACGTATTTCCTATGTGAACAAGTTGAATTGTCTCGGTTGTTCAACATATTTCGCCTAAACAAGCTTACTCAATCCCTAGTAAATATCCTCGATTTGGACCGAGTTGCCTAATGTAGCATATTATTCTGTGACCAATCTCATTCAACCTTTAGCACTTCTAACCTGCGTAGGTTCAAGTTTCCCTATTCAGTATAGTTTATTAATTTTTGAAGACGAGATTTAAATGATATACATGGGCTCTCTCTAATAGTTTAAACTTTTAAATCAAATGATTTAAAGTGGGGGTAAAGCACGCACAGATGCTAAGTTCAAGTCTCACTGTCACATATTCAATGAAGTTGTGCACATGTTAGGTTTTGGTAGAAAGATGTGAACTACTTCTACACGTGAGGGAGCATGTTGAAGACAAGATTTAAATGATATATGTGTGGTCACCCATCTCTAATGACTCAATCTTTTAGATCAATTGGTTCAACATTAAATACATGAACCGTCTTGATCTCCAGTAACTCTACCTGATTAGAGTCAACTTATTCCCTGTGCATAAGCCTACACAATGTTTATTATCCCAATTCGGTTGGGCTTGAGTTGCCTTATTCAAAAATTTTCCCACGTGAACAATCTACTTTACCTTTAGTACTTCTAACTAACTACGATTTGACTTACCTTGTTTAATTATTTACTTGTAAACAAACCTACTTGACCTCTAATACCTCTGCCCAACTGCACCCGAGTTGAATTTTTCATCATATTTCCCAACAAGCCCACCTAAACCAATCCCTGTACCTCTACTCAATTGGTTCTACTTGCCTTGTTCAACATATAATAAGCCTATTACCCTTTTTTTTTTTTTTGTTCTATTTGCTAATCTATAGGAGACAAAATGCTGTTCCATAGTACTTCCTATCCCAAGACCAAAAGAGAAGATTCTTTAACCTTGTAAGTTGTAAGGTTGAAGAAATTTTGTTTGTCAATATTTATTGTCCGTTAATTTCAAAAGGAAACATTACACTAGATAGATAAGAGAATAGCCATGAAAATCTGTCCCCTCAAAAATTAAATTTTAAGCAATTAATAAAAAGTTAAATATTGCTCGAGAGGTAAATATAATGTTGTGTAGGAGGAAAAAGAAGTTAAGATAAAAGGATTCTTGTTTGAAAGTTCTATGTTCATTATTTTTATTACTTATTAACAGAAAATCATGTTGATCGTGCTTTCATTATCCTTTACCGTGGATGTCGTGCCTTGTGCCTTGTTTCTTGACCATTTTTCTCCTTTTCCTTCTGCAGGCACAACTTTCTCCTACTACTGGAACATTCCTTTTTCCTTCATGCAATCTTGAGAGCTTATTAAAGTTCAACATTAAATCCACGGCTCAGAGTGAACTCGATTTGGTGTCAAATAAGTTGACAACAGGAAATAAGGTAATCTGGTAGCAAAGTCATCTATATACTTGCTACATAAACTAGATAGAAAATAGATACATAAAAAATTGAGATGAAGGCCCTTGTCATTAAAAAAATGGTCTTTTATTTTTTCGTTACATGTTTCCAATAATGTTGCTATCACCAGCCCTTCAATAAATGGGGGCATTGTTTTAGCCTAGTCTACATTTGGAAAGAATTTATAAATAATTTAATTTATAAATAGATAACAATTAGTGGTGGATAACTGAATAATATTTGTTTGTTCGTTGGAATGTGTAGTTGGAAATGAAGTTTGAATATTTACAAATAATTTATAAATTTTGCCAATCGGAACGACTGTTTTTTTCATACAATCTATGATTTTTGCTTTCTGGTGTGTAATAATATTAAATTATCAACTGCATTTGTTTCACTGCTTTTAATATTGCTTAAACTTTTAAGAGATGACCTAAAAGTTTTTCGCCCTATGCAGCCCCCTGAAAATGTTGAAAATCCCTCACATTTGCTAGATGCTGCTAAAGGGGACTGTTCTGTAAATGCAGCTGCTGAAACTGAAATGTTGCAAAATAAATTATTGGATGCCGATTGGCCTAGTTCACAGTCGAACATTACTAATACAGAAATCGATAATAAAGAAAGTGGCCCCAATCGTATTCTTGAAAAGGATCCAAAAGCAGCGTATTTTTCTAAGGAAGTTTCCAGGAATTCCGAGGATGGATACAACTGGAGGAAATATGGACAGAAACATGTGAAAGGAAGTGAATTTCCTAGGAGCTATTTCAAATGTACTAATACAAATTGTCCTGTGAAGAAAAAGGTTGAGCGCTCACATGATGGCCAAATTACAGAAATTGTGTATAAGGGTTCTCATAATCACCCAAAACCTCAACCCTTTAGGCGATGTGACTTGCAAGAGACTAGTGAAGGCAATGGATCATATTTGAGAGCTGAAGGTAGAACAGCTTGGAGAAACATCGTGCCAGGGTACAGGGATATGCGGTATGGTTTGAACAGGACGTCTTCCACGCCATTTTTACGTGATTTTTCTTATCCACCGTTGTTATCAAAATCGATGAGCTTATTTGAACCAGTAGATACTTCAGAATTCTCATCTACATTTGCTAGTCAAGATGTTGATATTGATGAAGATGAGCCCACTCTAGATAGCACGTCGTTTGATGATAACGATGATGATAATGATGAATCTGAGCCTAAAAGGAGGTAACAAATGCTTGCCTTTATGTTTTTTAATATTTTTGCTTGTTATACGGTAAACAGATACAAAATTAGCAATTACCTTTCGTTTCAGGAAGAAAGATAGCTTCCCAATTGAAACCAATATGTCAACAAGGTCGACTCGTGAACCTCGAGTAGTTGTCCAGATAGAAAGTGATATCGATATTCTGGATGATGGATATCGATGGAGGAAGTATGGTCAGAAGGTTGTTAAAGGAAATCCAAACCCGAGGTATGTACTAAGACAAAATAATATTATCAAACATTTTAGCCTTCGTTTGGCAAATTTATAAATGAGTCAAACTTCATTTCAACTACGCATTCCAACTGATCCACAAGTACTATTCACTTATCACCACTCTTCTATCTATATATAAACTAAACCTTTTATAAATACTTTCCAAATGAAGGCTTAAAGACGATTCCAAGACTTGTTTTCTTCACTTTGGTTAATGAGAGATGACGTGAAAACTGTAACAGAAAACGAGAAACATAATAATCAAAAGGCAATAATTTTATCGTCTTGAATTTTTGTATTTTGTAGGAGCTACTACAAATGCACTACTCCTGGATGCCCAGTGAGAAAACATGTAGAAAGAGCTGCTGATAATTTAAAATCTGTAATCACAACGTATGAGGGGAAGCACAACCATGAAGTGCCTTCATCCAAAACCGGAAGCCTTGTAATATCTAACGTTGCAAATTTACCGTCTGCTGTCACCAACAGTACCCAATCTGCCTCATCGTCACTGCCTCAGAATCCAGGCATATCAAAAGCTGGAATGCAGGTTCAAGATCTCCCCTCGGAACGGAAGCCTATCTTAACTAATGAATACACTCGCTCCAATTTTCTTGGAAATTTTATCAGTGATATGGACTTTGGAGCTTCTTCGATTTACCAATTCGCGTCTGCTCCATTGCATTCCATACCTTATGGATCTCTTCTGATGAGCTCCAATGACATGGATACGTACCATTCTTCGAATATTTATCCTATTGTGCCGGATTATGTTCCAATGCCATTGCCAATGAATCATCTTCCTGGATCAGGAAACGTCCATCTGGGCAATTTTCATTTAGGCAATCATATGGTGCCAAATGGTGCGAATATTCAGTCTTCGATTCAAGGGCAGCCAACCAGAGAGTGCCACACGAAGATTCTGAAGCCGAAAGAGGAGCAGAAGGATAATAATACTGATTTATACGAAGCTTGCCTATCGATTCCTGATCATGCAAATGCAACATCATCGAGAAGTTTTTATAGGGCCATAGAAAATTTCCCATCTTGACCAACACTTTTCTCTTGGCTCTTCCAAACCAAGTTTAGGGTAGTGGGTACTCTCCAGTGAACGTCAAAGGCACCATTCTCGTGCAATTTGGTGATTAAAGTTTCTTTTTCTTCGTACTCTTCTGCATAAGATGCATGGAACTTTCTGTAAATATTCTTTTCCAAACTTCACATCTTTGCTATTCTGCAGCGTGAAGTAAATTAATGAACTTGTAGTTTTATGCTGTCTCTCAGTGTCTGCACACGCATACATATACAAACAAATATGGAGATGAAGCCAACATTAGACTAAATGTCTAAATTGCTATTTGATATGCATAGGCTGGTCGTACATAGCAGTGTCAACTGGGCAGGTCGGGCTGATTTCTGGCACCATTTCACCGTGGTTTGTCTTGGTCCATACGGTCGAAGTGGGATATAAAGCCTGTTTCTAAATGTTTCATGGGCCGGGCTGCATGGGGTGCGAACAGCGAACTGCTCTACTCAGTTTTAACACCTCTATTCGTACTATTATATAGAGAAGATGGTTTCAAGTTATCGTTTCAGATGTGAGGTGTGAAAGATAATGTGGTTTATCAACAAGAAGTTGATACCATATTTCTGTCACAATTATAGTAGCAAGAATTTACACTTGCATGCTATTGTGCAAAAGTGCATTAGAGTCGAAGTATCGTTCCCACAGAGATTTAACAATTTAATTCTATATAATTCAACCTTAACCGAAACAAAATACGTGTTTGAATGTTTGTAACTAGATTGCAACTAAACTAAGTGAGCTACTTATGCAAAATAGAATGAAATATCTAATTAAATGCAAGGTTAACTACGTGCAATAATTTGACTAAATACAAGATGTCTTAACAATCAAATAAAGAGCGTACTAAGTTCGCGAATGCCCATATAATAATCTATTTCAACCCTAGTTCTACAATTTGACAACACGTTTGAATTATGACGAATCAATATTCCTATTTTATTCAAAACTCTCTTTCGATTAAGTTTGAACCTATTTTCATATACGATACCGACTATATCTTTATGACGGGAGCAAATATACAAAAATGCATGGAGTTCTATGAATACTTAGAGATTCACGTAAGGCATAGCGGTATATCTCTATCCCCTATCGGACCCTACGATGATTTATACCTTGTCTAATCTATTTATCCTCTTTCGAATGGATTAAATAAACCACAACAAATCGCACAATCACATGCATAATAATTGTAGACTTAATTCAATGTATATAAATCATTCATCAATCCAAAACGCGTTTTAACGTCAAATATATAAAACTAGGAATCAAAATATCAAATTACATGGTTCATCGTTCACCTAGCACATTAAAAACTAGCCTAACATGATAAAACTAAGAAAACTAAGAGAAGAAAGAAAATAAATTGAAGAATACATCACCCTATTGGATCTTGAAGTGAAATCTCGAATCTTGATATTAATTTTCTCGTTCTTCACCTTCTTCTTGTTCTTCAATATGTCCACAACGGTAGAATAAGGCGGAACCCTCGTTTCTGGTCGTGTTTAGGGTTTTAAAGGGGTCCTAGATTGGTTTCCATAAGAGATTGAATCAAATAAGAAAATCAAAATATCGCGCCCAGAAATGAACTATGCGGCCGCATAGAGTAATTCTATGCGGTCGCATAGTTATAGAGATTGCGGGATCAAAGGGTTCTGCCCAAACCTATGCGGTCGCATAGGTGTTACACTATGCGGCCGCATAGTGTAAGCTACGTTTCAGAACTTGCATTTTAGTCCCTGAATTCCGTTCCTTCATTCTTGAGCTCCTTTCAACTTTCTTCTTCTTTTCTATGCCTCGTTTCATTACTCAACTTGTATTCAGCTCCCTTCGATATTCAATTTTCTTTTCGGGTTAACTTTTGACTAATTGCACTCGGGTCCCTGAACTTTCATTTTCTTCTGTTTTGGTCCTTTTTCTCTCATTTTCGCATACTTTTCATTTCATACATCAATGTAGTCCTACAAACACAAATTGTATCGAATTAAGCCAATATTCAACATATACGTTCACAATTAGCCATGTTTTGAGATCTAAATAAATGTGTAAAACGCACTTATCAGAACACAAGAAAAATGATAGTTTTGTAATCGAGAAATGTGACTATTGCTCTCAATTGTACACCAACTGTTGATGTGGAAATCTGCGTGGTAATCATCATGGGATCCTAGTATCCTCTCTTCACTGTTCTCCCAAAGTTTTTTCGACAAAGAGAGATGGTGATAGTTTGTGCTCTGAGAAAACACTTAACATTGGAGCTTTTTCCATATTTGCAGTTCGGCCATACCACTATTTCTTGCTCCCGCTTCCACCTTATTGGAGAGGCAACTTAAGCACCTCCCAACATATTGAAAACCTCGACAGACCTAGAAGGTCTCTGATCTCGCTTATTATGGGACAATCAATTGCCCTTATGTCGCAAGTCATAAATGGATTTGTTGTCTAGTGAGAGTAACATGACGAGTATTGGTTCCACGAACGAACCCCCATAGCTACTCTTGCCTCCATCTCTCGAGTTTCGTAACACATGCATTGGTGCATCAAGAATTGCCTCTTGGCAGCATTCTCATCATTAACACGTTTTAATGGTCGTGTTATCCAATGTTTGAGTTAATTTGACCATTCTTTTCGATAACCTCTGATTTCTTCTTCTCCATGCATTTATCTTTGTTGAGACAACATGGTTTTAACTTTTAATTATCCCATTTCTCCAGGTTTTTAATATCTGTTAGACCCACATTCGTTCACCTTCTTAGCTATTAATGTATCTCACGTGTTTTCTACTCGTCGTTTTAGTAAGATACATACCAATCTAATGTTGTATAATGAAATAATAATTATCTATGGCACGTTAGCCACAAAAGACTCCACCACTTGCCCACATATCATGGGTGGATATTCATACCCGGTCAACGGGTGTCGAATCCAAAAAGGTGCCTCAACAGTGGAAGATCCTCCAAGCAAAGGACTGCAAAATCCAATATAATTGCAGGCCTCGACCCAAAATAAGACTGAGAGCCTCAGAATATCTATAGATATGGACATAAATCTTAGTACGAATTTTGACATAATCAACCTAATTTTCAATGCTCTAAAATCATGTGTACACATGATGGATCGTTCGACAAGTGTCACAATGCACAAACCTCACAAAACCTTGAAAAGGAGACCAGATCATGGCCTCAGATATAATGATGAATGTATGTCACTTATGAAAATGACCATAATGCCCTTAAATAGAATATAATTGGGACCCTTTTACAATGTTAAAGGGATTGGAAATCATGTATAAAAACTTTCACTCTAAGAATGAGCCTCAAATCAAAGGAAAAATTCAGAGCGAAACTCTCAAAAATTTTAACATTCACCGATCGAGGAGCGCTTTGCGGCTAAAACACCACAAAGATTTCTATCTTCCACTTTTCTATCCAAACATTTGGCTTCTAAACAAAACAAAACTCTCTGAAAAGAAGGAAAACCTATCGAAATTTATGTAGAAAAATTGATCGTAGGCAAATATTATCGTGTTTTGAAGTCACCAATTGCGATTGTCTTGCTGTCTTCAATTGTTTGGCCATCTATTGAAAGATTATGTCACTCTTTTGTTTCGGAAAGGTTGAAAATAAGTTTAGTAAATCGTAGTAATCATCATAAAGTCCTATATGTATTTCTAATTTTGTGTGATCTTGAATGGAATACTCTAGCTTTTCACTTATATTTGTATCATTCTTAAAGATATGTACTTACGTGGATGCGATTTTTTTTTTTTTTTTTTAAATAACTTCTCTCCACTCTCATTTTCAATCATATATAAATAATATATATATATATATATATATATATATATATATATATATATATATATTATTTTTCACTTTTCATTACTTTCTAACCACGTAATTTTTTTTAAAAAAAATTAATTTTCAAAAATCATTTCCATATAAGCATACAAAATGAATATATAAATATTGATTTAGTTTTGTTCGCGTAAGATTAATAAACATATTAGGCTTATTAATCATCAAATTAATGCAAACATAGTCAATTACAAGAAATGGAAGTTAGGATCCGTTTGATTGCAAGGGTGAAGAAAAATGGGTGAAAAGAAAATGAATGACAGAAAATTGAATTGCCTAGAATTTGTTTTACAGAAAATTATAATTAATGGTATTTAATTGGTATAATTTTTCACTTGATAAATTTTTCGTTTGACTTTATTTTTTACGCAAATTATCAATTAAATGGATAAAAAATTTTACCATTAACTTTGAAATGTGTTTCAATTGCTTAAAAAAAAAATTGTCAAAAAGTTGGAAAACGTTTTCCCACCAATATGGTGAAAAAACGTTTTCTAACTTTTGTGCATCAATCGCTTGTACCTTGAAAAACATTTCCCCTAAAAAATTAGTGCAATCAAATAGGTGAATAGTAAAAAATAAAATAAAAAAATAAAATAAAAATATATAAATATATATGTTTTTCACCTTCCACGAAAAATTTGACCAATCAAACAGGCCCTTAAAATAAATAGTAGAGCTGGAATCCAATTTCTAGGTCTCCTTAGTAACTTGAGTTTTTTCTAAAACTTTTTAAAATTTTAGGTTGTGTTTGGGAGAGATTTTTTTTCAAATGAAGCAATTATTTGATCGTTGTTCCTTGCAAAATGGGTCCCATTTTGCCAGCAAATTTTGACAAAAATAAAATAAAAACTGAAGTACTAAAAAAACCTGTCTATTATGCAAAATGAATTAAATATTAAGGGCAAAAAGATCATTATGCATTAAAATGGTCCAAAATTGCGGCTGAGACGTCTGGCATTCTGCAAAATGTGTATTGTCAATATGACAAGCAATGGGCCAAATTTCAATTATCAACGGTTCAAATTGTAATGTTAAATGCACTCAGACATCTCCTTAATAATTTTCTTTAGATCATCTAGAATATTACTTCAAAACCTTTAAAATAAAAACTTTGGCCTTTCCCGTTAGGACTTGATATATTTGAATTTGTAGCTAGGTTAACAATTATCGTAGGATTATATTTAACTTGTCATTATATTAATTATTTTTATATTGTACACTTGCGATTTCGAGTGAAACATATTATCAAGAAAAAATTTATAAGTACAGGGGGGTGGGGTACAGAGGGCTGTCAGGTCCCTCACTATAACAGCCCCCCCAAATGAATAAAAAAAAAAAAAAGGTAGGCGGCGGGCCCCACCCTCTGAATTACCTGGCAGCACCCTGTACCCCACCCTTCTCTACGTGTAGAAGTGCCCTATTATCAAAGATATTTTTTCAACAATGAAAAAATGTAAATCGCACTTTACGGAGGAACAATCAAAATGCGATTTGACGTCGGAATGATAGAACAGATAATGAAACGGGAGAGCGAGATTCAGATCTCCCAGATGCCCAAACACTAGCACTGCTCATACCGCGCACAGCCAACACTGGTTGAGGGAAATTGGGGAATCAAATTTAACCAAATCTGATCTCGAAGAAAACTTTCGGTAAATTCACTTTTTTCTCTTTTGTTTTCCTTTAACTTCTTCGATCTATTCTGATATCTTAAGTTTTATTTTGGATCTGAAATTTCACGGCTTAATTCAATATTTGTAATGTAAATTTGCACGGATCTGTTAATTTGATTGATAAATTTTTCAATGAATGTAGTTCAGATTTAATGTACAAGTTAAGGAGGCGTAACCCAGTCTGATCTTTTAGCCTTCCATGGATTTTTCTAATTTTTTGGATTTTTAAATTGGTGTTGCTGGTGACTAAGCTTCTAAATCTAAGGATTTAAACAAAAATTGCTCCAACATATTAATTTAATTGAGTAATAATTGGGAAAATCACATTATATTTATAAACCTTATGCGATTTGACAAAGGACATTTGAGTTTCAAGGTTTCAACATTTTGTTTCTTCGTTTTCTGTATATTACATTTGATAATCACAACACAACAATTCAGGAGTCAATGTTTTGAATCATTTGAATCATAATTGTATAATTTGTAATTCTACTACATGTCAAATCAATTCAATCTGTGATGAGAAATTATTACTGGGGGGAGGAAGTAAGTCAATGGAGCATCATTATGTTTCAATCAATTTTCTCCCATGTAATTCTTTTATTTTTTTAAATTTTGCTATTTTGCTTTGATAAAATAGCTGAGTTTTTGGTGTGTCTAGATAACGAATGCAAAATGGAGAATCATGCTCTTTGCTGGTACACTTTGACAAGGGCACACCGGCACTTGCCAATGAGATCAAGGAGGCACTTGAAGGGAACGATGTTCCCGCTAAAATTGATGCCATGAAAAATGCCATCATGCTTTTGCTGAATGGTGAAACTCTACCTCATCTCTTCATTACCATCGTCAGATATGTTTTACCCTCTGAGGATCATACCGTTCAGAAACTTCTTTTGATTTATTTGGAGCTCATTGACAAGACTGACGGCAAAGGGCGTGTGTTGCCTGAAATGATCTTGATCTGTCAAAATTTGAGAAATTATCTTCAGCACCCAAATGAATACATCCGTGGTGTTACATTGAGGTTTCTTTGCCGGCTGAAAGAGGTGGAGATCATCGAGCCATTAATCCCCTCCATTATCTCAAACTTGGAGCATCGACACCCTTATGTTAGGAGAAACGCAATTCTTGCTGTGATGACAATTTACAAGCTCCCACAGGGCGAGCAGCTCTTGGTTGATGCACCAGAGACAGTTGAAAGGTTTCTATCATCAGAGCAGGATGCATCAGCTAAGAGAAATGCCTTTCTGATGCTTTTCAATTGCGCGCAGGATCGTGCAATTAATTATCTTTTGACCAATGTTGACAGAGTATCTGATTGGGGGGAATTAATGCAGATGGTTGTCTTGGAGTTGATCCGGAAAGTTTGTAGGACAAACAAAGCAGAAAAAGGGAAGTATATTAAGATCATTATATCACTACTGAATGCTCCCTCTGCTGCTGTTGTGTATGAAAGTGCAGGAACCCTTGTTTCTTTGTCTTCTGCTCCTACGGCTATCAGAGCTGCGGCCAATACATATTGCCAGCTTCTACTCTCTCAGAGTGACAACAATGTTAAGCTCATCGTGCTTGATCGCCTAAATGAACTCAAGCTTTCACACAGGGATATTATGGTTGACATGATCATGGATGTTTTGAGGGCACTGTCAAGCCCCAACCTTGACATTCGCAGGAAAACACTAGATATTGTTCTTGAACTTATCACCCCCCGAAATGTCAATGAGGTTGTTCTTACTCTGAAGAAGGAGGTCATGAAAACTCAAAGCGGGGAGCTTGAGAAGAATGGGGAGTATAGACAGATGCTCATTCAAGCCATCCATTCTTGTGCTATAAAGTTCCCTGAAGTGGCCAGCACAGTGGTCCATCTATTGATGGATTTCTTGGGAGACAACAATGTAGCCTCTGCTATGGACGTTGCCATTTTTGTGAGAGAGATTATAGAAACCAACCCAAAATTAAGGGTTTCCATTGTCACCAGGCTTCTGGATACTTTTTATCAGATCCGAGCAGCTAGAGTTTGTTCTTGTGCTCTTTGGATCATAGGAGAGTATTGTCTATCACTATCTGAAGTTGAGAGTGGCATTGCAACCATAAAACAGTGCCTTGGAGACCTACCCTTTTTTTCAATTTCCGAAGAAGAGGAAGTTAACGACTCTACAAAGAAATCCCAGCAGGCAAACTCCATTACTATTTCATCTAAAAGGCCAGCTATCCTTGCAGATGGGACATATGCAACTCAAAGTGCTGCCTCTGAAACTACTTTCTCCCCTCAAACTGTAGTTCAGGGATCTCTGAGTACTGGAAATTTGAGGTCCCTTCTTCTCACTGGTGATTTTTTCCTTGGGGCAGTTGTTGCGTGCACATTGACAAAGTTGATACTAAGATTGGAAGAGGTTCAACCATCCAGGCTCGAAGTGAACAAAGCATCAACAGATGTGTTACTTATCATGGTCTCAATGCTACAGCTGGGACAATCTTCAGTTCTCATTCATCCAATTGATAATGATTCTTATGACAGGATTGTTCTTTGCATAAGATTGCTGTGTAACACGGGGGATGCTGTTAGGAGAATCTGGTTGAAGTCTTGCCGTGAGAGTTTTGTTAAAATGCTTTCAGATAAACAGCTACGTGAAACTGAAGAAATTAAAGCAAAGGCTCAAATTTCTCATTCCCAGCCTGATGACCTTATTGACTTCTACCATTTGAAGAGCAGGAAGGTAAGAATACTCATTTCTTGATCCTTATGCATGCAATGAATATTAAAGATCTCTTATGTGTAGTTTATATAGAAAATAGTTTTGCATTTTAGTTTTCAGATACTACTAGAACGTAGCTGGCCTTTTCAAGAGAGTTATGCTTTGTATGTCACTCTCCTTGATGAACTGTGCCTGTCTGCATGGGTTATTTATGCATAGGTATGGAGAAAATTGAACTGAACAATTGTACAAATTTTCCTTTCGGGTTTCCGTGCACACATCAGTTTGTCTGTGTACAATTGTATTCTGTAGCTATGCTCCTAGTTGGGAAGCTCACATGAAATTGATGGTTGATTCAAGCGACCAATATTATTCATTGTTTGATAGATTGTCCACATTAAATATTAGGAAGTAAAATTTTTAGTAGCTACCCGAGACTGTCCATGCATAATTTTAAATTATGTCCTCACATGGTTGTCTTCTCTTCAGGGCATGAGCCAGCTGGAGTTGGAAGATGAGGTCCAAGATGATTTAAAACGTGCTACTGGGGAATTCAGTAAGGAAGCTGATGACACAAATAAGCTAAATCGCATTATTCAACTCACAGGATTTAGTGACCCAGTCTATGCTGAAGCATATGTGACGGTTCATCAATATGATATTGTCCTAGATGTTACAGTTATCAATAGAACTAAAGAGACCCTCCAGAATTTGTGTTTGGAGCTGGCTACAATGGGTGACCTTAAACTTGTCGAGCGGCCACAGAACTATACTCTAGCACCTCAGTCAAGCAAGCAAATAAAAGCAAATATTAAGGTTTCCTCTACCGAGACCGGAGTCATATTTGGCAACATTGTCTATGAGACTTCCAATGTTCTTGAGAGGACTGTTATCGTCCTCAATGATATCCATATCGATATCATGGACTACATTTCTCCTGCTGTGTGTAGCGATGCTGCTTTTAGATCCATGTGGGCAGAATTTGAATGGGAAAATAAGGTATCATTATCCTTCCTGTTAGTGTTAATATTCATTTTTGCATTTTCTTTTCATTTACCTGGTATTTTCCCTTGATTTTCTCATCTTTTTGATGGTCTTATTGTTTTGTGCTGACCAGCTTGCTAAATTATTTATTATCCATGTCTTTGCTGAAAGATTTGTAGTTTCTCTAATTTGAATTGTTTAGGGTCTAATTTAGTTATATTATTTAAATTAATACAAATAATTTGATGGATTATAACTTTGCTGTTTATTTACTACCAAACGGCCTTTCCTTTTCTCTATAAAATTTTCGAACAAAGCTGCATCTCATATTCAAGTCTGAAATCAAAACATATCAAACAATCATTTTATGGAGCAGTTGTAGCGCCTTTTTATACAATAGCTATTGGGTACCTCGTCATACAACATTAGGAAGTTATTTATTTTGAGAAAATACTCAACAACAAACATGTCCTATTTCCCTAAATTGGCTTAATACGAATGTGCTAATGCAATATTCTTATGCCAGTATGCATCACTTGTATTTAATTATCCTTTTAAAATTGAAAGCATTTTCCATTAGATTACTTATGTATTTAGCTTGCTCCACTCATATAGGTTTTTTTTCTGTTGACTTTACTGAATGTTACTCATCTTGTTACCAATTGCTTTTCTTGTCTTTTTTTTCTTTCTTTCTTTTGGTAGGTTGCAGTCAACACTACGATAACAGATGAGAAAGAATTTCTTGATCATATAATCAAATCCACCAACATGAAATGCCTAACTGCACCGTAAGTTTCTATATATTTACCTGTGCTGTAATTTTGCTGCCATGGACTAGGTTTAGTCACATGCATGATAATCTTACACATTTAAAAAAAAAAATAAAAAAATCTAATCAAGTATATATATGCTGTGATGCTATTTTTCAATATTAGAGAGTGGGACTTGGAGTTGGTATTCCACGGATTTATTGGTGTTTTTCTTTGCTGGATCCAAAAAGGTCTTCCCAATTAAGAATGCATTGCAAATTCAGTGTAGATATATTGTTTACAGGCTCTGCCTTATTAAGTAATACAATAAATTCCTAGTAGTTTAGATATTAATCTTTTATAGGTCTCCATGGTTGTCACTTGTTGGTTGTGTTTGTGGTAGTACAGAATGCAGAGTATCACTAGGTCGAAAATTACTTCAGCTTCCAAGTGCTTGAATAATCTCACAGAAATGGAAATTTTCAAAGTCCAGCAATTTGAAATTGAGCTTTTGAAGAGCAAAGAAAGCTGTTGATGATAATCCAAATTAATATCACATGGCAAGAAAATGATCCTAGGCAGCCCTTTCTTGGAAAGCATTTCAAATCTTATAGTATAACGTGTAACAAATAACTTTATTAAAAGCTCGTTAGGCACAGATTTTTTTCAAGTGGAAAATGATTTTTTTGGGAAATGTGTGGTTGAAAAATGTGGAAAAGTTATGGGTGCGATAGAATGTGTGGTTGAAAATGATTTAGAAAATATGTGCCAAAAAAGCTTTAAATATTGCCCTTGTTTGGCCCTTATTTTCTAAAACTCAAAACTCATTTTCAACCACGCTCTTCTTGGGATCCACAACTTTTATCTACTTATGCATCACACATTTCGTCAATTTTTATCAAATTCTACTGATTTTAGATAAATCAAGCAGTGGCATAATGTGCTGGTCTAGCATCTGAGTGTGAGTTTTTCACCATCCCATGGAAGCATATGTGAGAGAAGGAATAGATAAGCTGGATTTTAGTTCTAAGAGGCAAGATGATGCGGACATCCATTCTATTTATTTTTCTAGTTGGACTTTATTTATGTTTTGGACTATTATCTATGTAATTGGGCTTTTATAAGGGGTTTGACCCAAACCCGTTCTCATTAGGGTTGTGTTTTACTATTTAAACCTATTTTATCGTGAAATTAAACAGTTGATGATTGAATAAATTATTGGTGGCTTATTGCGAGCTTTCTCTCCTTCCCCATCTCTCTTCTACTTCTTCTATTAATTATTCTTTTTCTATCGTTCTTTCTTTAATCTTCTATTTTCTAGATCTGCTTCGTTATTTAATAGTTGCTCCAGTTCATCCTGCATCACAAGAAGTTGTGACCAATTAAGTTATTGAGGAAAAAATTCAGTCATTCACCTTATGTGACACATATTAATATCTTTGTGTTAAAGTGGGACAAATCTCTACGGTTAAGGACCTAATGTAACTGTTAAGAAATGGTAAGTCAAGAGTTTGCTGAGCTTCTTGGGAATCAATGTCACTACCCTTTTCTGCATCATTTACTAAAACAGTGATTGTAGAATATTCTGTCCACTCTTTTTGCTCCAATTGAGATGTATCAATGGCAAGTCTGCAATCTTTTTATTTTTCTTTGTGACGTGTTCAAATACTTAAGTTGCAATATTTATTCCTTTTGTTTTGCTTATTGTGCACTGCGGGTGGTAAGATGTGTAGTTTTTGCCTTATATTCTGCTTCCATGATTACCTTTAGGTCTGCTCTGGATGGTGAGTGTGGGTTCTTGGCTGCAAATTTGTATGCTAAGAGTGTGTTTGGAGAAGATGCTTTGTTGAATATTAGCATTGAGAAACAGGCAGATGGCAAACTGAATGGATTTATTAGGATAAGGAGCAAGACCCAGGGAATTGCTCTCAGCCTGGGTGACAAGATCACTCTCAAGCAGAAAGGAGGAAGCTAATCTTGCTATTTGGTAAATGCTCATCATTTTTTTCGATTTTCTGACATTGATTATTAAGTTGGCTAAACTTGAAAGTAAGTAAAAATCATTTTTTAAGTATATTTTATTTTTGTTTTCATACATGTTTGATTAAGTTACTTATTCCTTCCTTTCAAGTAAAAAAGTTTACGTGGTAACTCTTACTTTACTGTCAAAAAAATTACTTATTTCCAATTTTTATGAATAAAGTAATATTTGTTTAGAACTTATTTACTTGTATGTAAACTTTTTAAGCTTGGCCAAACATGCTTTATTGCTTTGGTTAGTTTGTCATATGGTGAAAGGGGTAAAATCACCCACAGGTCTCTTTTTCCTTTTAAGTAACAGGGTCGCCCTCTTATTTTCTCATTAAAATCCTTTGCATATCAAGATTTTGAACTATATTTCAAGCGTGCTGGCATTTTGTATATTATTTCCTAATATTCTCTCATTTTCTTTAATTCGTTACAATTTGTAGGTTTTGCATGTGAATTACCTGTGGAAAACTTGCTCGGAAGAAGATGGGGGGCTCATTGAGAAAACATGCGGCTTTCATTTTCTCATCATTAAATTAGGTAGAGATCACGCAAAGCGGGACTGGTTGAACTACAATTGACAGATGTACCTTTTGTAGAGGATTGAAAGAAAAAAAAATGGTGTCGTGATTTTGTTCAAAATATTTTAATAATTGTATTTTTGTTTTTGTTTTTTTGGTCAAAATATGACTGTAATAGTCAATATCATGTAATTGTCATCTAGACCGGTGCTTAACATCAGTGATGATGAATAACATTACTCAAAGTCATTGTTTAGGAGGAAAATGGACTCTATTGCTTGCATATGTTCAACCTTAAAATTCCATCTGAGTACTTGACTGTTGGCCTTTTACCCATTACCCATTTTTTTGGACGCTAATCCTCGAAAGGAAAATGTGATTGTTTTGCTAGTAATTTCGACTTAGCCATATTCAAAAGCATTGGACGGCTTGCCCTTGTTCGGCTCAACATGGCCTTAGATGACCGTTTCCTGAAGAGGAAGGCTGTCTTTAATACCCTGAATTTAATGTGCGAATATTTAATTGAGAAATTGTTAGTTTATGATTGAAATTAATGAGATATGGGGTCATTGGTTACTAGGAAATTATTTCACACATTTTTCTGACTCTTGCGTATAAAGTAAACCTCGAGACAATGACTGTAGAATGTCTAAATTCAGGGAAGTTTGTTTAATTGTAGACCATTGTACAATAGCATTATGTGAACAAACTTCTTTTATATCAAAATCCTAAATACCATTCTTATTGCCCTACTGATTTTATATAGAATCAAGAATGGATAGATCTTCCTAGTCTCTTTGTTACTTCTTGCCACTTGCGTGAAGTGAATTCTCTTCATTCGTTCTCACTTTAATTGTATTGTATCCGTGTCTCAAAGGCACGATTCTTATGCAGATAGGAAGAAATTGTTTATGAAAGGCGTAAAGTTTGATTCTATTTCCTTCTAATTCATCCAGGAGCTTTTACGTCAAGAGCAAGAGATTGTGTATTGTTCAACTCTATCTATTTGACTCTATCGTGAGTATTGTAATAGATAAACAATGAGGAAGGAGACACAACCTTTTTTTAATAAAAGTTATAGTATAAATATATATATTTTTTTGAATTTTACCATGCCTTCAAATGACACTCGAATTGAGGTCACTAACATAATAAAGTATCACCCTTGCCATTTTTAGCTAGACGTTGATTATGAGAGCATTTCCCATACAACAACGTGAATTGTCAACACATCCTCTAATGAAGAAAAAATATAAAAAAAATTAAGTGGACAATGTCTAGCACACATTCCATTGGGGATAGTGTACTATTTGTTCACTAAAAAAATTAAGTGGATGATGTTTAGCATACATTCCACAGTTTATGTGGTGGTAAATGATAGATAAAATAAAAGATATAATTAAATGATTAATTTTATTGTACTTATCATTTAATATCACTTTAGCGTCACGTAAATTGAGATTATATCGTCTAAATATTTTGGAATTATGTGCCATATTTTCCGGTACAATCACGGTTCCAGTGAAGATGCTCCAATTCAATTGGACTTTTTAAACTAAAAATTAGACGAGGGTCTTTATTCGACAATGACAATTGGAAAGGGCCTTTAGAGAAAAAGTTCCCATTCCAGCATAGATTACTCCGAACCCATCTAACAAACAGTTCTCTTGTTTCATTCCTCTCTCTCTCTCTCCCTCTGAACTTTCTCTTTCGAGTCGCATCAACTTACAGAGTCTTATCCAGACTCTGCTTTCTCATCTATTCACCTCGATCTTGGTTTATGAGGTAAATTCTATTGTATATCCATCAATTTTTATTTTTTTAATGATCATTTTACTGATTAATAATTATTTAATTTGGTAAATATTTTTTCAGATCTGGTGTTTTTTTTTTCTTTCTAGACGCGTAATCAATAAGTTGATTCATGTTTGTAGAACTCTTGAATTTTTTTTATTGTTTTGGTTTCTTACTGTATGTAGATCTAAAAAAAACGAACCTCTCATCATATTTGTATCGTATTCTTTTTTTTTTGGAAAATCATTCTCTTTTTGAGATCTAAACAGAAGTAATATATCTTTAATTTTATTATGATTTTTATCGGGACCGGAATGCATATTAATTCTTTATTTTGTTTTCTTGCAGCTCGAAGGAGAAACCTACTCTCGGGTAAGTATTAACTGTCATATGAAAGTGTTTAGCCATAGTTACCGGCAATTTTGTGTAAAAGAATCAAGTGTGTAACCTTGATACTAATTTTCTTATGTTTATAAATTAAAATTTAATTTTGGATTTGTTTCAAGATTCTTGTTAATTTTAATGGGATTGTGTTTAGGTAATCTCATAATACAATTTTTTATTTTATACAAATTAAACTTGATTTTTTATTGGATTACATATTTTTTTATTTTGATTTTCTGTTATATTCTCCGAAATAATTTGGATGTAATTGCAGTGGCACGCGGATCAAGACCCGCAAACGGAACATTGCTGCACCGCTGGACCCTGCATCATTTTCGGATGCAGTGGTCCAGATTTATTTGGATAATGCTGGTGATCTGGTAATTTTTCATATCTTTGTTCTAGAGAAGTGTTTTTTTCTCCCATTTTGACCCTCATTTGATTGGGTGCATGCATCCACTATCATTCGGGTGGGTGCAGGATATACTAAGAGATGACTTATGGAAATTAGGTGTTGTGCAGGAACTTGTTGCTAGGAGCCTTGAGTCTTCAGACCTTAATTTCTCAAGATATGGTGACACTTTTTTTGAGGTAAGCATGATTTTTTTTTTTTTTTTTTTTTTTTTTTTTTTTTTTTTTTTTTTCAGTTTAATAATTTGATAGCTTGAAATGACTACCATTCTTTTTCCTTGTTATTTACCATTTATTATTTTTCCTCCCACATGACAAGCAAAAACAAAAAGAGTACTGTTTTCATTCTATATATGCACGGAAAGTTAGCTTAACATGGACAGAAAAGAAGCTGGTTTTGCACACCAAGTGGATAGAAATATTGTTGATGCTTGCTTGTATATGGCTCTAAATTGAATAAAAATACCATAATATGTGGCAAAAAGTTCTCAGAGAACGCGGCCAATTCCCTCCAATCTGGAGCACAAATTCCTGATTTGGCTATCAGCCTTCCAAATTTTGTTCCAGATGGCAAAATTGCTTGATATATGGTAGAACTTCAATTTTTCTATGAATTGTTTCCTTAATGCATCAAAATCTTGAGCATTTTGGTTCTCCACGAGCCAAATCTCCCATTCTTGCTTAAAATTACATTTTGGATTAATTTTTGTTTCAATGTTTTATACATTTTGTAATGCATATTGCTGGATGATATGACGCACTGTGGCAACTTTTTTGGCTTCTATATTGCTAGAAAATATTGTTTAGCATGGGTGTAAGAAACATGATAATGACCCCTACCATTGTTTCAAAATGAGAATAATGTACCTTCGTGATCTTTGATATTTCGGATCTGTAATACTGGATTCTTGTTCTTTCCTTTTTATTTCACACGAGCCTGTGTAATTTTTGTAGCTATGCATTACACGTAATGTTGAAATGCTGGCCATTGTTGATCTCAGGGCCACTTTGCTTTGTAAATTCTGATAGACGTATGTTTGTTTTTATTGGTTATGCTGTCTAGTGTATGCAAAAATGAATGTTAATTTAGTGCCGATTGTAATGTGTATTATCTTATTTATTTCGTGAGAATGCCTTGCTTTTCTGTTGTAGATTGAGTTAATTTATTGAATGATAACAGGTCGTCTTCAGGGGAGCTCGTACACAACCCGGCACAATTAAACTTGATGAGGGGGAGTGTCATCCTTACTCTATAATTGACTGTGAGCCTAAACGTGAAGTCATTTTGGCATCTGTAATATATATACAGAAGATCTTACGCAGAAGGCCATTTCTTATAAAGAATCTTGAAAATGTTATGCAAAGATTCTTGCAATCGTTGGAACTTTTCGAGGAAAATGAAAGGAAGAAGCTTGCTATTTTCACTGCCCTTGCGTTTTCCCAGAAATTGTCTGGTCTTCCGCCAGAGACTGTGTTCCAGCCACTGCACAAAGATAACCTTATTGCCAAGGGGCTAGTTCTCTCATTCATCACTGATTTCTTCAAGGAATATCTGGTTGATAATAGCCTTGATGATTTGATTTCAATCCTGAAACGAGGTAAAATGGAGGACAATCTTCTAGATTTCTTTCCTTCTTTAAAGAGGACACCTGAAGCTTTCTCCGAGCATTTCACGTAAGCATTTATTTTCATGAATTGACATTGGTTGCAGTTAATGCAACTTTTTTTTATGAATCAGCTATAGGAATCGTTGAAGTCATTGTATGCACTGAAGCCACTGTCGTAGGCTTAGCTTCTAAAAGCATTCAAAAGAATGAGAAATATTAATTTTTCTTTGTTTCAGAATACTTGTAATACTAGTAGCATTTTTGTCAGAGGTTGATTTTGGCATCATTTTATATGGCAGCATTGATCCTTGACACTGTTCCAAATAATATTCCATTGATCCAATGGTGTCATATGAAGTAAAACAGCCCACTGTTTTCATTTTCTTGGTTTGAGTAAATCAATGTATATGTTGGCCTCACACACTATTTTGGTCATTCATTTTGTCTCACATTACTGGAGAGTATTATTGTCAGTCATTTTTTTTTTAATCTCTGCATTAGTATATATGGTGCCATATACTTACTGAAAAAATACATTATTAGCAGTGGTGAGTTTTAAGTTGAGCTTATATTATTCCAGGAAAAGTATATGCTGTTTACATCGACTTGGGAAATGCTGTTAGTTGATTATTTGAATTGAACATTTTTTTTTTTTGTCCTTTCTCAGTTTACTTCCTGTGGAAGCTGAATCTAATTATCTTCAATTTTTCTATGTCTCAGTAAGGCAGGGCTTCTATCCTTGGTTGAATATAATCAGAAGAAAATATTTGAGGTGACGATCAAGGAAATGAAATCTGCACTAACAAGTCAGATGGCAGAGGAAGCTGATATATCTGATGTCATAGAAACTGTGAAGCAACACGTGAAAGATGCTAAATTTCCTGATGTTGAGGTTGTGCGGATTTTGTGGGATATCATGATGGATGCTGTGCAGTGGTCTGGAAAGAACCAACAACAGAATGCTAATGCAGCTCTTCGTCTGGTATGGTTTAGGAGTTGTACATACACAATTATGGTTTTTACACATCGTACAATACTTGAAATTATTTGCAGCACTTGTCGGTCATTAATATTAATTCTTGATTGTCAATGCTCTGCTTGATAGCAAACTTATTTAAATGAAACCTTGGGGGTCCAGTTATAGTACCTGAAATTTCAAAACTTCTAGTTTGTGGATATCTGATGTTGAAACTAAAAAACAGTGCTTACAGTTAAAAGCAGTGTTGCTTTGATGACTATTAATTGGTAGTACCTATTCTTAAGATGAACTCATATCACCATTTCTCAAATGGTGAACATTATGAATATGTCTATCTTTCTTTATAGTTATGTCCTATCTTTTGCCTAATTTGACGAGCGCTGCTGAAGTATTTTTTGGTTTAAACATAATTGAGTAGGTGAATCACTGTTGAAGAACTGGTTGATTAAAATATTGTAAATTTCTTTAATTAAATTAGGTAAAAACATGGTCAAAATTGTTGAATGCCTTCTGCACCACTGGAAAGCTCGAGCTGGAACTTATGTACAAAATTCAGGTCCATTGCTATGAGGATGCCAAACTGATGAAACTATTTCCTGAAATCATAAGATCGCTTTATCACCAGGATGTGCTGGCAGAAGACACCGTTCTTCACTGGTTCCGTAAAGGAACAAACCCTAAGGGCAGGTATGCAACCTGTTATATTATTGTGCTAATTGTACCATTTGATCTTGAATATGATTTTTATGTTGAAATCATGCTAGTATTTATCTAGCAAAGCCACTAATACTATTATTTTGTGGTAATTTCTTTGGTGCAACTGGAAATCCTTTAAAGACACTTAGTTCTTTTCTACATCCTTTTTCTTCCTTCCCTTTTACGGGAAGCAGATAATATACTGCTAATAGATTCAGGTTGATCTCTGGATAGCTGCTAATTCTTACTTTAGCTATAGTATAATAGAAATGATTCTATGCTGAACATTGAAGTGAATTGTTGGTGGATAAAGATTATATAGAAAATTTCATATTTCTTTTTTCTTTTTTAAATCGAAGGAGTAACCATTTTTTACTGATCCTTAACAGATTCTCTATTTATCTTTGGCATCCCCATGTTTCTATTCTCTGTACTAACACTCCCCACCCCCAGCCAAAAAATCTAGAAGAAATGAAAATTTGAAATTTAAAAATTTAAACTAAAACGAAAAACGAAAGAAAAATTGAAATTGAAATCCCACCCAAAATGGCTTTGTCCTTTCCTTTTTCAATGAAAGAACATTCAGTTGACACATTCGTTAAGTTGCGGGAAGTTGAACGTGCTTTGAATTGATGGGTAATGCTGATCTTAATTTCTGGTCTTGAGCAGTGTTCTAAAATGCGTGCATATCTTGTGCGGTGTTCTAAAATACGCTCATGTGTTTCGCATATTTTCGATACGTTTTCAAAACGCACGATTATGGGGTATGTGCATGATAATGCAGTCAACTCATTTCGTTGACCACATATGCAAGCATATTCTCCAAAATACCCACGCATTTGTAATTAAAAATATGCTCGAATTAGCGTAACAAAATTCAACCCATTTTTATAACTTAAAAAAATTAAATTGAGCTCAATAAACATCAAATTGGCTCAAATCACCTAAACCCATCAATTATATACAACAATATCTAGGGTTCTGCTTTTGTGTAAATCTTTATCCGGGCAATAACATAAAAAGTTTTTGGAGTTGCTCTATTGAAATAAAGGAGCTCGACGAAGATGATTTTGTATCGGATGATACGAAAGATGATTTGGATAAAGAAGAAGAGATTGAATTAGAATCAGATAAAGAGCTAGACAAGATTTATAATTTTTTTAAATCAATATTCTTGTTTAATCTAATTGTAGGAATTGATTGTCAACTAACTGTAATATTTATGATTTTGAGTGATATGTTTTTGTTGAAAATTTGAAAAATATATATAAACTTGAAGTAATTGTAGTATTTATAATTTGTTTTTTGAAAATTTGAAGAATATGTATAAAAATTCAAAGAATGCATTATTTATTAGTTTAAAATATTAAAAATTGAGAAACGCATAATTACGTATATGCTTTGCATAAGCACGCATATTCTTATAATGCTCGATCGAAACGCATTGTCGCGTATTACGCATTTTAGAAACTTGGTCTTGAGCACATGAGAATGCAAGGGTCTGTTTTAATCATAAGGCTAAACAGCAGAAGTGATGAAGTTAGAGCTCATCATCTGCTGTCACATTTTCTTTGTACTTCTCTATGCCCGCCACTCTTTTTATGATTATTGTTATTTATTTTTGACCTTTTTGTTGCTTCTGCAGGCAAACCTTTGTGAAGGGATTAGAGCCCTTTGTGAAATGGCTGGAGGAGGCCGAGGAAGAGGATTAAGTTTCTATTGACATTCTGAGCTATGACTGTTTGCTATTAATTTCTTGGATATGGCATCCCTGGATATCGCCACTTGCTGTAAGAAGGCTAAATATGTATACGATTTGAATGGTTTGTTATGGTTAAAATTGATGAATTGTGTGATATGTTCCCTCCCTCCTAGTAGTAAGTGACCGAAGTTTGAATTAATCATGTCAAGTAGTAACAACTGTTCATTTCGTTGGCATGAGACAAATTGCACCATCAATAACCAGTATACTTTTGTTGATTTATGCTCTATTTTCTATGCCTTTTACAAATGTATGCTCAAGTACCTATATTTTTTGGGTGTTACTCATTCGTGTTTTTGGGCATTTACTTGTACAAGGTCTGATGTGCATTAGAGAAGCAAGATAAATTGTTTTCTTTTGTGCACACAGTATATGCAATTTGCTATGTTCTTCACTGCATGTAAAATATATTGTGAAAATGGCATCATAATTGCATAAATGGATTAGGAAAAGGAGATGGATACGATCCATTGGTTGGTATCGAAAGAGATGTCCCATTGAATTGGTTGGTTTATTCTCGTGACTTCATTTCATTGCTATATTGATATATTTGGTATGTCGAACTAGATATGGTTCCTTAAAAATGTTGAAGTCCTTGGTAGGTAGGCTTTTATGCCCATCTCAACAACACGATTCCATCCGTAAATAAGAATTTTTTAAATCCTACCTTGTCTGGTCTTGACTCCGAAAAATTGAATTAGATATTGTAATACTTTGACGACTTCAAAAGTCGTTATCAAATTCAATTACAACTTTGTGAATTTATGGCGCTTCAATGAATCTCTTGACGATAATTCCATAAATTACTAGCATATTAACAATTGATGGACTTCTAAATTTTTCAAGATTATTTATGTATTGATATGTTGTAGAGCATGCTTTACTACTGATTAAAATTGGTTGTCTAATTTGCTGTTCACCAATGATTCATTAACACATTATTTTACACTTATTTTTAAACACAAATATCAGTAAGAGAAAAGTCAGACATGTTAATTTAAAGTGATGTGTCAATGAATCATTGGATGGTCAGTAAGTTGAACAATCAATTTTATACAACATATCTCAACTCGCGCTATAACACCGTTATAGTAATAAATTAGTTTAATGCCAACAATATGACTAGAAAGATTTTACGAGATAGAATACAAAGAATAATATAAATGTGTTACTATTAAAACTTACGAATCTATGCCAAAAGGGGCAACGGAGAGCGGAAAGGAGGACAACGTTTTCAAACTGAGAATGAAAGTTTTTTTTAATCAAAAACTTTAGCAAGTGAAAAGTCTAGACTATCCTAATCAAGCTAGTAAATGACACACCACTATAAAAATTAAAATTTTAAGTACAAAAGCTCTAACTAAATATTATGGCATTCTCTCAAATTCACAATGCGATAACAAGCAACAAGAGTTCGTTAATTTAAAATGAAAACATTGAATTGGTGCAACTTCTAAAAAAGTCAACAAGTCACACCGATGAAGAAACAAAATGGAAAATACTAGTGCCATTCTAAAGGCGACAGCGAATGAGATAACAATAAAGTTTTATGTGCTTGATCTGATCATGAAACACGAAATTATTAGAAATTTGATTAGCGCTCTCATTAGCACAATACATAGGAGATAGTCTACAAAGGTTAACCCCCATATCTGCAAGTAATTTCAATGGTACTGGATGCTGCAACGTGATACTAAGCTTCGATAGAAGATTGAAAAATGATAGACTGCTTATTACTTCTCCAAAAGATAAGAGAATCATCCAAAAATACACAGAAACTAGTGACTTAAGGTTTGTGGGATCACTAGCCCAATCATTATCAAAGTACGTACGATACTCTGAAGATAAGATCGATAAAAATAAAAGACTGTAAAATGAAGTATACAAACGATAGCAGAAAATGAAAACAACAACAATCCAAATCCAATGATATAGGAGATGCAACAAACTGATTAACAATATAAACGTCAAAGAGTGGTAATCACTAATAATAATAATCAAATCATCAACTTACTAATAAAGAATTTTGATTGTAACATTGTGTTATAAAATTTATTGTAAAATATTTTAAAAAAAAAAGTATTTTGAGAATAAAAATGTTGAAAAATAAGTATCGAATTAATTAACTTTTTAAATTTATTTGTGAATTGTTCCCCTTATATTTATGTCGTCGCATTATAAATACACACCTATTAATACATATTTAACAAGGATTAATCTGCACATACATGACCTGTACGTGAACCACTGCCGTTTTAATAAATAAAATACACCATGCATGCTCAGTGTGATTGTAAATTGACATTCTACTCTACTAAAGGTGTGAGACTAATTGTTCTAAAGCAAAGAAGCATGACTTACAAGTTGAACTAAGGCCATGTTTGATAGCCTAAAAAATGGGTGTAAAAGAAAAATCAAATCAATTTCAATTTCATTCTTAATTTTGGTGTTTGATTGTCAAATAATTTCAAAAAAATCATTTTCACCCAAATTCTAGGTAAAGCACATTTTTTATCTTTTATTTTTCCATGGTTTTAGTGGGAAAGTGATTTTCCTTTTTTTTTTTTTTTTTTGCAATGAAAACATATTCTAAATCCAATGATAAAAAAATTTATCCATTTAATTGACAATTTGCAAGAAAAATAAAGCCAAACGAACACAAAAAAATTTCAAATTTTTTTTTTTTTTACATTTTTTTTTTACTTTTTGACAATCCAAAAATTTTTTAATACAAATTGTAAAAAAATGTATCTCAAAAAATAACAATTTGCATGAAAAACAAAATCAAACGAATTATTTGAAAAATTATACCAATCAAACATCATTAATTACAATTTTCTCTAAAATAAATTTTTAGACAATTCAATTATCTGCAATTCGTTTTCTTTCCACCCGAATTCCACCATTGCAATCAATCGCACCCTAGGGAAATATTATCCACACGACTAAAAAAAAAAATGTACAACAAAGGAGAGAAGGGAGAGTTGGATTCTGCAAAAATTCCAATACTACTTACACTAGAAAGGAAAAGTATCATTCCCAGGCAATCTATTATAGCCGGGAGGGGCCACCTCTCCGGTCCTAAATAAACATCCAAGGCCCATAATTTTTCGAGCAAGAAAAAAAAAAAATATATGTAGGAAAACGGGAATTACAAAATAAATCTAAACAATATTTTTTGGCTTTCATTTTCTACCCTTTGTATCTCCTGCAGCATTTTTCTCTTCTTTGGGTGGCACATATCTTGGCAAGGTCAATAATGTGTTCACACGGGCGACTCCTTCGAGAGCGGACCACTCTTTTCCAACCTCCACGTTTGTTTCTTCAAGGTCAGAGACTTCCTCCATACCTGCTTCTGAAGCCTCATTCTCTTCTCCAAGAACTTGTTCACTAGTTCTAACAGTACCAGAGCGGTTAAATCCGATTGGATAAAGAGAATTATCTTTCTTGTAGAAATCATCCTCTGCAGCAACGTTTTTCTTGGATTTTGCAGTCGAAATAGTCAAGTCCTTTGAGTTCGAATCAAGAAAGAGGCAAACCACTGCACAGTCGTCAACCTTGGAAGTTGGATACTTGAGCTTCCAACACCGAACTGCCGACTCTACTAGCGTGCGGGCTGCATATGAACGAGTGGGGGAAGAACCCACAATGTCAACCACTTCCTTGTTTGATAGCACATCCCAAACCTGAAATGAAGAAAAAAATTACACCAAATCCAGAACAAATGTCAAGAAATTGAGTAATGCAGTCCATCGGTATAAAACTTGAGTTCCATACCCCATCTGTTGCCAAGACTATAAACTCATCCTTATCAGTAATACGTTTATAGCAAATTTCAGGCACGGAGATAAGACCGAAATCCTTGAGACAAAAATCTCCAAATGCACGAGACATTGCAAGGCCAGGAGAGTCGTTATTTGGCAGCCACACTCTTGCAACCTCAGGTTCATCCTGAAGGGCAAAAACTCGTCCTTTACATTTGTGAATCCTCTCTGCTTCCGCTATAAGATCATTAAGGATGGAGTTAAGAAAGAGATGATTCTTGTATCTCATACTAAATGGATCATTTTAGTTTGACAGAATCCCACATCAGAATTTATTTAATCAAATCATGTAAATTTAGTTGAGCAAAATCAATATTGGCAACAAATGCCAAATATAGTGCTGGAGAGCTAGTTTTAAGTTATATATGATTACTGTTAATACCTGGATATTTTGTATTCGTATTCCAATAGCCACATTAACATGCAGAATATGTAAAACAACGATAAGATATTTGCTAAACAACTGCCAAAGAAGGAATTTAATACATAAAAGGAAAAGAAAAAGGAGAGAAATGGACAAAAGAACAGAAGTAGATCACTCAACGTTTAAGTGGCAAGTCTTTGTCATACTGCAGAAGTACAAAATGTAAAAGATTTCCAGATAACTACTTGCAGCAGGCAAAAAGAACAATTAAAGTGGATTTAATTCAAAGTTGGTCAAGTCCTTGGTGTGCCAATGTCAAATATTTGCAAATATTTAATTAAGGTACTATTAGAAGAACGATACGTTTTGTGTTCCATAATAAATAAATTAGAGAAGATAGTAATTTATACTAAGAAGGCTAAAGATCCACCATAAAAATAGTAACATTTATCTAGTGGGATAGAAGCAGAAGATCTAACAATCTAGTACTGTTTCTAATTCATAAATTTGTGAATAGAAATCAGTCAGTGAATCGAGACATGGAAGATTAGGTTTAAGATCATTCCTATTGGGGAGGGAGGGGGGGGGGGGGGGGGGGGGGGGAGAGAGGGGGAGAGAGAGAGAGCCAACATGGAAGATTAGGTTTAAGATCCACAGTCAACTGGACTGCAGTAAGAAAATTATTTTGATCTCTCGTACACAATACAGCTCTTGAGTCCCCAATGTATCCAATCACAAGATCCTGACCCTGCAAAAGATAATCAAGACATTCTTTAAGTACATAACAATACTTATCCCATCTGCATCAGTATTGTACTTATCGTATACCTGCTTCACCAGAGTCACTGCTGTAGTCCCACTGCAGAAGCAATCAATATTTGCATACATTTTCAGTTCCCTGTCCATAACCTTATAAGCCTTAAGGAAAGATTCCTTCAATATCTGAAAAATCTCAGGTTGCTTTCCCGTTTCTTCGAAATCTATAGAAGCTCTAGCTTCCTCATTAGCAGGTAAGAAGGATGTACCTTCTGAGCACATACTACCCTTGGTATTCAAACTGATCCCTCGAAAAACCTCATCACTCTTTATATTAAATTCCCAATGTGCACTTAGCTTCAGAGGAAGAGAATCTCTAACCTGCTTGGCAACCATATGACCGAAAGGGCCGTGGCCATCAAAAACACCACAGAAGACTGTGTCCCCTCTAGGACCAAAATTCTGGATATCCAATTTTTCAACTATCAGTAAACAGAAATTTCTCGAAAGGAACTCTGAGATGGAAAATAAAATAAACTGATTGATAGAGTACATACTCGATGTTAATCTGATAAAACTATCACCAAGTTTCTTGATGTATATAAAGTTCAATGTATATATGTAACAACCCAGGTCTCTATACCCAATCCTTTAACTTACGTACTAATCACTTTGGATGGGCTTTGCGCCCACTTACCCCTCACGGCTTTCTGTCGCATTCCTCAATATTCGAACTCAAGGTCTCTATCATACGAGAGACTTAAGTTAAATCATGGTACCAATTGAACAACTTTGATTTCAAAGGAACATTATCAATCATTAAAAAATTGAAGGAAAAGCCGGCTATCGGAATCGAACCGATGACCATCGCATTACAAATGCGATGCTCTAACCTCTGAGCCCAATTGGTACCAGAATTCAACCTAAGTCTCATATGATAAAGGTTTTGTGTTCGAATCTTGGAGAACGCAACAGAAAGTCATGAGAGGTAAGTGAGCGCCAAGTCCACCCAAAGCGGACAGTACATAAGCTAACGGTTTGGGTACAAAGACCCAGGTTGTTACAAAAAAATGCGCATTTTTTCGTAACGACCTAGGTCTCTATACCCAAACCGCTAGCTTACGTAGTTGCTCAATTGGTACCAGAATTCAACTTAAGTCTCTCATATGATAGAGGTCTTGAGTTCAAATTCTAGAAAACGTGACAGAAAGCCGTGAGGGGATAAATGGGCTCAGGCTCACCCAAAGTGGACAGTACGTAAGCCCCGAATCGTTACAATATATTTAAAGGAGAAACTGTTCGCGTTAAAGTAATAGAATAATCACTTTCTCAAGCTCTAGCAGGCTTGATCAAGAAACAGAGGACACCAAGTGGTAATCTGATTAGAGTTCAAATAATTTCTTTTTTCCCCTCATAAATTATCTCCTCTAGAAAATAATCGTTTATATATCAGGTTATTGCAAACCTAAGTACCTAACTATTCGATATAAGCAGGATCATGAATTTTAGCACTCAGATATAATATACTAGCATTAGAGTAAAATATACAAATATGCAAGTCTAAAGGTTCATATTCAATATAATGTGTCAAAGTCCAAAGTACATCAAGGGTATTATATGTCCATCCTCAAATAATTACTAGGAAAGGCGGGACATAACTAAAATTAAAAAGAATAGCTTGCATGTTGAAATAAACATAGAACAGAGACGAAATTACAAATAATATTAAGGATAATAAATTCATTTTCTAACATTGTCCACGGCAAACTGCAATATCAGTAAGAAATGGTTAAAAATATATATGAAGACAAGAAAAAGGTCATTCCCTGGGAATTTTTTTTCCTTTCTTAAGAGAATCTGGACGTTATTTGTGAACCTTAAATTATATGAAGGCGGGTAAAAAAAATATATGTTGAGCAAATAGAAGCCATACCAAAAAATACATTTTTTCACCAATAAAAAAGTACAGATTAATGAGGCAACAAAAGGGCAAAAAATTAACTCTTACAGAAAATAAATAAATAAAATGCATCACACTAATTAGTAAAAAGAAATTGGAAACAGAGCAATAGTTCGAAATTTACGAAATGTGAATGATCACAATTTAAAAAAAAACTATCAACACGCAACAAATAGTATTATTCAATTTGCCAGCCACTACTGTGCAGGCTGCAGAAAGCAATCCAAAGCAGTATTTCCAAGATCAACCCTGCTATTCATACAAAAGATGTTGACAGAAGAAATTTACATCCGGGGAGCCCCACCTTTTTTTTTTTTTTATTCACGCGGGAGCCATGTGCATATGAGTGAATGTCAACCTCTTTTGTATAATGAGCTTTATTCTTCCAAGATATATACAATCAATATAACAACTAATATTAATATAAGAATAAAGTTATTTGTACGGAAGAGGTTGACAGAAGAGGTTGACAGAATACTCACATGCGAGTGGATCCCATATGAATAAAAAAGTCCAAAAAAAGAAATGAGGCCGAGTATTCTGTCAACCTATTCTGTACGAGTAGCGGGATTGTTAATAGAATACACTTCAATCATATTAACTTTTTTCTCGGTCACTCATTTTATTCAAACTGATCATATTGTGATAAAGGAGGAGGAGGAGGTAACCTCCCAAACAATCATGGCATCTTGATTAGTTCCTTTCTTGCCTCGTTGGGTGAAGAGTGAGGCAATTTCACTTGATCCATTCAAGAACATACGCCCAGAGGTCCTATGTAGCTCCTCCTCCCTCTTATAGTCAAAGGACAAATTTTGAGAACCAAGCCTCTTCTTTGAGCCCTTCCTCTTCCGTAACCGCACAGGAGAACCTGGTTGGGGGCTCCTGCTATCCCCGGACAAGCAGGATCCCATTCCTAGGACCCTGATTAGGTTCAGTATGCACTCCAGACCAGCAACACAGTCACAACCCCGATTTTCTGTGTTTGGATCCGTAACAGAAATCCCTATTAAAAATCCTTCCAAGATCTTTAGATTCACACTCTCAAATTCTCCACTCAATCCAGATGAATTACCCCTTCACCCAGAGTGTAAATTCCAACAAGAAAAATCACATCATATTCCTTCTAGGAAGCTTTGAATATTGAAAGGAAATGAATTTCAACAACTCACTTAATTTTACCACTAAATCTTCTTCTTTATCCACGAAACTCATCCCCTTTTATTGGGCAAATTCACCTTTTTAATACACTATATAATACAAGAATAAGCTTCCAACCCAAAGAGAAATAAATTTTTCAATCCTTAAATGGCCCTGAACACACAATAGCTATTAAATAAAGATAGTAACACCTTGTCCTCTTCCATTTTCATTTTAAAATAATTATAATTATAATGGAATGCAAAAAGCTAAGAAGGATAGCACCTCAATATCCATTAGAACTGTAAAAGACATTTCAATTGCTTGAAAGCCCACATATTCAAGTAGATCAATCAGAGAGCTCAAGATTATGCAAGAATTCCAAAAAAATCCCTAGTAAACCATGAAACGAACTAAAAGGGAAGGAAAAAAGAAAAAGAAAAAAGAAGAAGATGAAATATGAAGAACAATAGATCAAACCCATAAAAGACATTTATCGATTGACACAATTTTCATGTATTGATGGAAAAATTGAACTCTGGAATTACACCAACAAATGGTCAAGATCAAAGGAGAGAAAATTAGGTCGTTTGAAACAGAAACTGAATCGAGAGAATAGCAAAGGAGGAAGAGAGAGAAATTAGAAATGAGATTCGCAAAAAAGGCCGCTGGAAAGATCCTCCATGAAAAAAATCAGGGAGAGAGAGACATGCTTGGTCAGTATGTGTTAAACATCCTACACCGTGTCTGTCACTTTCAATTGTAAATAAAGTTTAGAATAAAAGTTGCAACAATTTGGAAAATTTGAAATCGCGACTATAATTATTCCTAAATAAAATCATAATCTGGATTGACATTATCAAAAAGGGTGTAATTAATAATTATTATGGAAGAGACGAAAAATGGAAAGACAATTGATCTTCAGGAAAGTAGTACAATAATCTGTAAGCAAAATATAATTAATGTCGTGTAAAATATAATTTGATTAACTATGATAGATATATAATTTCCTATGACGTCATATATTACAAATTATTCAAGATGTGTGAACTGAGAATACACAATTTGCAAGTTATTCAAGAAAATAGTCACAAATTAATACAACGTATGGTGACAAATGTCTTTTTTAAACAAAAATAACTCACATAAGTCTCTTTTGGCTAATTCATAAATCATCAATAATTGGATGATGAATGGTCAAACTTCTTTACAATTCACACATTTTAATGAACTCATAAATACAATTTATCTTTCATTTCTATCCATTTGTAAATAAATAAATTAAATTGTGATGTGATCCAAAGAAGGCAACAAGTTAGTAGTTCAATATTTGTTGAAGGGAGGTTGAGGGCAAGTTCGAGATTAAATAGAGTCAATAACACCATACAATCACTTGTTCAGGTTACGAAGTCTAAGAAGTTGATGTTAACGTACCAAAGAACAAGAGCCAGAACAAGCGGGTTCAATGTATTTCAAGCAATAGACGGAGAAAACAAACTATGCGACCGCATAACAATACATGGCATGCGACCGCATGCCCATATTCAGTTGGAGTTTTACTTCTTCTATGCGACCTCATAGACTTATTCTAGGTGGCCGCATAGTATGTTTCTGTGACGCAATTTTTCAAATTTTGCGAATTGTCCTAATTAAGTTAAAACTCTAATTTTATGATAACTTTTGTAATTTTTTAGGATTCCTTTTCGTTTTAATTAGGTTTTTATGAGATTCGTATATATAAGATTCATTGTTACATTGTGGCGTAACATTATTTATATCAATAGAGAGAATTATTCTTCTTTCAATTCTTTGTTTTTCGTTGAACGAATTTCGAATTTATCAAAAATTATTTTCTCGTGGCATTCAAACAATTCGGATGAAATTCTTAAGTTTTGTAATCAACAGGTCAATATATTGTTGGCAATTGTGTTGGTTGTTTGGTTCAATATTTTTGGGTCAAACTCAAAATTTTGATTTATTGACTTTCTTGAGTTGTGATTCAATTTCGTGTGGATTTCTCAACTACAACTACTACGTGAGTTCGCATCAAATTGTTTATAAATTCTTCCAAAACATTAATTTCAACTTTGTTTTTCTCTTTTCTTGAAAAGCGGAGTGGTAAGTTACTTTGAATTAATGCCTTTTCCTCAAATCTTTTTCAAGTCAAAAAATATGATTTAAAATAAGCTCGTACAATTTTACAAGTCATATTGTTGACTTGAAAAATTCTGCTTCACAAATAAAAAGTGTTTAAAATAGCACAAAAGTCCTTTTTCCCATGGTCGAACCTTCTATTCTGATTCAACCATTTAGCCTATAACTTTAAACATTTTTCGAGTCAAATCTCCTAATCAATTTAAAAGGTTGGAAATTATAGGGATAGACGAGGATATGTCAACATTCTGTGGATTATGGGAAAGAGTTTGTTGCATATTGCTTGGGGAGATCAATTTTTAACGTAAAATAAAATTATTTTAGTCGCAAAATAAATTTTAGAACGGTATGTATATTTTACCCCAAAAAAACAAGAATGGGTTTTGAGCTTGGAAAAAGTGATAGCACGGGTAATTTAAAACCTCATAGTAACAAATAGATAATTGAGCACGGACATAAGTTCAACGTTTATCTTGTAAATCTATGTCATTTAAATTAATTATCTCGAAATTTATTCCTTTTTAACTGAATACCTTTTTTTATTCATAGCCGAAAACAAAGAAAAATTAGTGCAGTTCATATAATAGCTAAAAGAAAATTAATTTTTGGCTTGTGTGTTCAAATGTATATTTTGTGGGTGGGGGGGGGGGGGGGGGGGGGGGGAAAGCTTCATCTTGTCATGTGTGAATCACAAGGATCCCTAAGGTATAACTATGAATTGTTTGAACCCTACTTTGGGGGCATGTGCATGGAGCAAGGAAGACTTTTTTATGTATTTAAGGCTTTGGTGATTGACATTCTATTTAGTGTTAAGGGTGCTAGCTGTCCTCAACATCAAGGTTTTCTCTCCAGGAAAAAAGAAGTAAATATGAAATCACCCATTTACTTTCTTTTTCGTTTTCACTGCATATATTCATCTGTTTACATAAATAATTTCCGAAACATAATTTACCCTTCATGCTTTTATGTTGGTTAATATTTGGCACTTGAGTTGGTTGACTACTTGACTTGACTCAATCTTATTAATGAAAATTGTGATATAATCTAACTCGCTGCTACATCCAACATTCAGTTGTTCAAGAACGGGTGATATTGAAATTACCAAAACTGAGGGGACATTCTCATGTTAAATTTCAAAGGAAATAATACCTGTGTATTGACATGCATGCATATGTATGCTACGTGCATAATTTTCTTATTTCCATTAACAGAAGATGTCTTCTATTAGTAAGCCATGTTTCTAATTGAATGTTAGCTATTGATTCAATTCTGTTTATTGACTTCTTTTCTTGTTTGCCAATGGAATTTCGGTGTTCATTTTCATTTTATTTTGCAATTCCTACACATGAAAAGTCAGCATTCACATTGAGACCTCGATAGACAGCCTTTTCAAGTACAATAGATGTTCTGTATATCTGCTTAATAAAAAGTTGCATGAACATGCTAATGTGACCTTTTCCCTTATTTCCTGTTAGTCTTGTTTGTTTCTCAAATTATAACAGACAGTTGGGATGTCAGGAAGAAGAGAGGTTTTTGATGGGGGAATACAAGTCAAGATGTTCGCCATATGTTTCTGTAGATTTTGTGAAAACAGTTAATGTAGTATGGATCTGATTAGTTAATGGAGAATCATTTACTATTGTTGAGGCATGTTATAGAGATATCAGAGCCAAATGAATTCATCCATAAATGAACTCCAAGTTTTTACGGGGGAGTACAAGTCTGGATGGTCGCCATATGTTGCTGTGGATTTTGTGAAAATGGTTAATGTAGTACATAGGTTAGACTAATTAACAGAACCATTTGCTATTGTTAAGGGATTTTATAGAGATATCAGAATGACAAGGATAAATTAAAACGAAATGAAGTTACCACGAAAGAGTAGTCACTTGCAATTCAAAAAGAGATGCCCCTAGACCTAGCTGAAAGTAGCCAGCTTCTATTTATTTGGACGACAGTTTACTGAATTGTCTCTAAAGTATCAAAAAAATTAGTTTAAGTCACTTATCTATAGCATAACACCTAGCTGCTTAGAGGATGTAATTGCAATTTCAATGACCATGGTGTTAGAAAAATTGGTGTACGTCACTACTCTATAGCACAACATCTTACTGGCATAGAGGATGTAATTGCAAGCAAGCTACTAGATATTTGCGAATGACGAATGACAACCAAAGTAGTGGGAAGTTTGTCTGTTTTACTTATATCACAATCTTTCAATCTTAGATGCATTATTTGTTTATTTAGTTATCTTTGCGTTCCCACACTTTCAAAATCACATGAACTAACAATGCATGAATGCAGGACCTGCCTCGAACTTTCCCTGGTCACCCATGGTTGGACACTCCCGAAGGTCATTCTGCTCTTAGGCGTGTTCTTGTTGGTTATTCATTCCGCGATTCCGATGTTGGTTATTGTCAGGTGGATTCTCTTCTCTCATTAATAATATATAATAGTATTTGCTACAACTGAAGAGTTCTCTTTACTTTTTGAGTATTTTTGGCTGGATGGAACTCACCTAAACGAATTATGGTGCAGGGTTTAAATTATGTTGCAGCACTGTTATTGCTAGTGATGAAAACAGAAGAAGATGCTTTCTGGATGCTCGCTGTTCTCTTAGAAGATGTGTTAGTTAATGATTGTTATACTTATAATTTATCTGGATGCCATGTTGAGCAAAGAGTGTTTAAAGATCTGCTTACCAAAAAGTGTCCAAGGTCTTCTCTCTTCTCTCATCTGATGCTGATATATTTTTATATTTTTCACTTTTTGTGGTATTTTAAAGTTGAAGAGTATACAGGATAGCTGCTCATTTGGAAGCTATGGAGTTTGATGTTTCTCTTGTTTCCACAGAGTGGTTCTTATGTCTATTCTCTAAAAGCTTGCCATCAGAGGTTAGACTACCTTTCACTTAGTTCTCTCATACATTAAACATATAAACACGTCATTACTAACAATTTTCCGTCCGTTGATTGAAGACAACTCTGCGGGTATGGGATGTTCTTTTCTATGAAGGGGCCAAGGTTCTGTTTAATGTAGCATTAGCAATTTTCAAGGTGACAGACTTGTTTTCCTTCTTGTTGTTTCCTTTTGATTTCAGCTGAATAATCGAAAGTGAAGTCTTTTTGATGAATGCAGATGAATGAAGAAGAGTTGCTTATGACACATCACGTTGGCGATGTGATTAATATTATACACAGAACCACTCGTCATCTTTTCGATCCTGATGAATTATTAACGGTAACAACCCTCTCCAAACTCGCTTATATTCCTCGTGTCAAAGGAATCAGTCTGTGGGCTAATTACTATATCAATCATCTTTTGTCCCCTTGTGGTATAAGAGAGCCAAGAGGGATTGATGAGAGCACCCTACTCGTATTCTTCCCCGGTGGGAAGGGTAATGGACGATAGAAAGTAAGGAAAAGTTTTCTGAAGAGTACGTGTATGATGGCATAATAGACTTTTTAACGTGTTTTTTCTTGCTTTATGTTCTTCATGGTGAATGAAAAGTTGTGATGTTAGTCGGGTAGTATTCACTTTCAAGTGATCAGTTGTGACAGTAATTTGTTTAACAAATGTGTGGTAGGTTGCCTTCGATAAGATTGGGTTTATGACAACGAGGACCATATCAAAGGAACGGAAAAAGCAGGAATCGGCAGTGCTGGCAGAGCTCGATCAGAGATTAAGACGGCTAAATTCTGTAAATGAGGATGACAAATAACAGAGGTTTGAGATTTGTTGCTTCAAATCATAGTTGGTGCAAGTATGAACTGCAAATTTTGAGTTATTAGGGGTTAAGTTATATGATTGACACTTGAAATATGATACTCGAGGAGGGTATTTGTGTTATATTCGACCGCGTAGCTAATGAGTTACGTGAAAATGACTTGTTTGTGAAACTGTTGAATTTTAAGTTAATTCGTCTTTCATTTGTTTGTTCATTTTCAAAGTTTCTCGTATGCCTTTCGCCTATGAACTATTTAATTAAGTTAAAACTCTAATTTTATGATAACTTTTGTAATTTTGTAGGATTCCTTTTCGTTTTAATTAGGTTTTTATGGGATTCCTGTATATAGGATTCATTATTTACATTGTCGCGTAACATTATTCATATCAATAGAGAGAATTATTTTGCTTTCAATTCTTTGTTTTTCGTTGAACGAATTTCGAACTTATCAAAAATTATTTTCTTGTGACGTTCAAACAATTCGGATGAAATTCTTAAGTTTTGTAATCAACAGGTCAATATTGTTGACAATTGTATTGATTGTTTGGTTCTATATTTTTGGGTCAAATTCAAAATTTTGATTTATTGACTTTCTTGAGTTGTGATTCAATTTCGTGTGGATTTCTCAACTACAACTACTACGTGAGTTCGCATCAAATTGTTTATAAATTCTTCCAAAACATTAATTTCAACTTTGTTTTTCTCTTTTCTTGAAAAGCGGAGTGGTAAGTTACTTTGAATTAATGCCTTTTCCTCAAATCTTTTTCAAGTCAAAAAATATGATTTAAAATAAGCTCGTACAATTTTACAAGTCATATTGTTGACTTGAAAAATTCTGCTTCACAAATAAAAAGTGTTTAAAATAGCACAAAAGTCCTTTTTCCCATGGTCGAACCTTCGATTCTGATTCAACCATTTAGCCTATAACTTTAAACATTTTTCGAGTCAAATCTCCTAATCAATTTAAAAGGTTGAAAATTATAGGGATAGACGAGGATATGTCAACATTCTGTGGATTATGGGAAAGAGTTTGTTGCATATTGCTAGGGGAGATAATTTTTTAACGTAAAATAAAATAATTTTAGTCGCAAAATAAATTTTAGAACGGTATGTATATTTTACCCAAAAAAAAAAAAAACAAGAATGGGATTTAAGCTTGGAAAAAGTGATAGCACGGGTAATTTAAAACCTCATAGTAACAAATAGATAATTGAGCACGAACATAAGTTCAACGTTTATCTTGTAAATCTATGTCATTTAAATTAATTATCTCGAAATTTATTCCTTTTTAACCGAATACCTTTTTTTATTCATAGCCGAAAACAAAGAAAAATTAGTGCAGTTCATATAATAGCTAAAAGAAAATTAATTTTTGGCTTGTGTGTTCAAATGTGTATTTTGTGGGGAAAAAAAAGCTTCATCTTGTCATGTGTGAATCACAAGGATCCCTAAGGTATAACTATAATTGTTTGAACCCTACTTTGGGGAAAATAATGAATTTTTGAATAGTATATTGATGAGAAATATGTGGTTAAAAAATAAAAATAAAATTGGATTTGCGTGTAATGTTATTTTATTGAAAAATATGTGATTGAAATGATGTCAAAATACTGTTGAAAAATGAATTTTTTCAAAAGAAATTTGTTTGGCCCCCTTTTCCTATCACGCCCATGTTTGGTAGTCATTTTTTTGGGAGAAAATATATTTTTGAATAGTTGATTGATGGAGAATATGTGGTTAAAAATTAAGAAATTTTTTTGAGTTTACGTGTAATATTTTTTTTATTGAAGAATGTGTGGTCGAAAAGAAGAGAGAAAAATGTATTTTAGAAAAAATGGCTACCAAACAGGGCCAATATATTTTTTTCTCCTACTTTCAACCACACAATCTTCCATAAAATAATAATACACGTAAATCAAAAAAATTTCTTTCTTTTTCAATCACATTCTCCCAAAAAAAAAAATCAAAATACTAATTTTGATATTAAAAAAAAAAAAAAAAAGGGTTCAAACAAAAATGTGTGGTTGAAATTCGTAGATTGATTTCTATTTTTATTTTTTTTTTCTTATTTATATGAATGAGGAGGGGAGGGGTGATATTCTCGAACATTCGATCTTAGTTGAGAAACACAACAATTTTTAACTAATAAAGAGAAGATAAATTGATCATAATTTGAATTTAAATTGGGTCCCACTCGTCTAATAAAAGTCAACAAAACGACTAATTTTTCAATTTTAATTCGATTTTAATCTCTATCGAACACACCCTTAACATAGTATGGCCTAAGCATAGATGTTGGCCAACCCATGGGCCAGCAAGCCCATGAGCCTAGAACTTTGGGCTTGGCTCATCTCACCTAACTAAAAAATCTAGCTCAACTACGTCCTGAGCTCGATTGAATGCATGCTCAAGCCAACTCGTCGAGTCGATTTTTAACAGCCTAGGTCCATTAGTACTCTTTATCCAAAACTTTTTTTTTTTTTTTTTTTTTTTTTTTTTTTTATCTTTGTCATGTTTTAAAACGATTAAATTCGTATCATTCTTTTCAATTCTCAAGTTACTATTGATAATTATTATATGACTTTACCATTCACAATTCATTATTGCTTTGAACTCTGCTACTATTCTACAATAATTTCATATTGTTATTTTCATCCATACACTTTGTTTCATAATATTTATTTTCATATGAACCCCTTTTTTTTTCCCTATTTTTCATTCCTAAAAATGAAAAATATGATCGTTATTAATCACATTCAGTCTTCATTTTTTACTTTTCATCTTTTGTGTGAGATCCATGATAACTATATTTTTCATTCTCATTCTACAAATAATGAGAATCAATAAGACTGTCTCTCTTAACTTCGAAATTAATTAATTTTAAGTTATTTAATCATTATGTCCTAATTAATTTGTATGGATAATAATTAAGGCGAGAAACCTAAGATAACTCCACGTGGAATACCTACGTTAGTGGTGACCACGCCAATTGCTTATTTTCCATCAAAATTCAAAACATTACATTATTGAAGCTACTCTTTGATTTTTCTCTAACGTCAAATTCCAACCACACTACTGATTCTTCATTCTCGACTCCTCATTGTAGAATTTAGACCACGGATCTCTCTTCATCTCTCTAAAATTAGGATTTTTCTTTTTCTTTTTCGCTTTATCTCTCTTCCTTCTGTTTTTTCTTCTTCCTTTTTGGCAATTTTTCTTCTTATGTTTTGAGTTGGTGTTGGAGTCTCTGAATACTATTAATTTTGAAAGAACCCATCTAGAAAAATTCAAACTTTCCAATTTTTTTACTCAAAGGGCCCAAATACCATAGAGACGGCTTCTTTCTAAATCTTCAAAAATTTACCGTTATATGATTTCATTCATGGTGGTAATTCAACGATTTTGGGTTATCTTGATCTCTCTTATCATCTGATTCTATTGTTCTTGATCTGTCCACCATCTGTTGTTTGTAATAATCTCAAGAAGATACATTATTATCCATAAGAATATGATGTATGGAGGCACCCAAAGCAAGATAGACTTGGCAATTGAATACCAAGCGCAGATACCCGTACTGAGGCCAAGCATTCGTGCAAGACGGGCAAATATAACGGTCAAATTTCAAGATCTGTATGGTTTCACAGTGGAAGGAAATGTTGATGATGTCAATGTGTTGAATGAGGTGAGAGAGAAGGTGAGGGAACAGGGCAGGGTTATGGTGGTCATTAGAGGCTAGCAAAGGTGTAAATTGGTATTTGCAGACTCAATTCACCTCAAACCTCAAATCATCCCTCAAATTCTCTGTTTTGGTCAATGCTATAACGCTTAAGAGGCTAATTAGAAAGG
This sequence comes from Osmanthus fragrans, assembly GCA_019395295.1. NCBI lineage: Eukaryota > Viridiplantae > Streptophyta > Magnoliopsida > Lamiales > Oleaceae > Osmanthus > Osmanthus fragrans. The sequence goes on along the minus strand of CM033344.1, from coordinate 7,636,268 downwards.
GTATCCCACCAAACTTGAGGCCTAAGGTCTGGTTTTTCCTTATCGGGGGCTGCCAAGAAGAAGTCCACCGTTCCTGAGAGCTATTACAATGACTTGATCGCTGCAGTCGAGCATAAGGTCACCCCAGCCACGAAACAGATTGATCAAGTGAGAATCTATTTTTCATCGAAATCATTATGGACTAATAATCGAACATTGGAATTGGATAATTGTTTCGCTTTTCATTCTTGTGCAACAATGGCTATATTATATTGTTGATCTGAATTCATTCGGTGCCTTGACTACTCCATTAGAAGTTTAGCAAAAGAGTATGTCACGTGATTACGAATTTAGTAATTTTGATTTAATGGTTTAGAATTGAAATTAAATTGTTGGGCAGCATTACAACCATTGCTCATGGCTCACTCTGTTATTTGTGATTATGCTCTTGTAATGTTTTTTCTATCAATTATGCACATTAGAATGAGTTACACATTTCGAGCAAGGTGGAAAGACGAAAGCTATGATTTGTGGAATTCAGTAATTGAAATTAAAATGGTGAATTATCAGGACAATGCCACGGTCTAAGATGCTGTGATAAAGTTGTTTGACATTATGTTGTGCATTTGAAGTCTTACTTCCACAAAGAGTTTTTGAACAACTAATAGGGGATAGTTGTCGGAAAAAATTTTGGAAAGTGCGAACTTTGTGAATTTAGGTTTTAACAGGATTCTTTGACTTTAGATATACGAATATGGTTCAACATATTTAGGAAAAAAAAAAAAGTTTGCAGTGCAAGTTTTCAAGAAAACTTTCAATAGTATTTACTACCAAATTGTTTCTTTTCTGTTAGAAATACTGTGAGTTTCATTGGAAATTTTGTAGTTCTAAAACTACCAAACTGTTTCTTTTCTATCTTCTGAAAACAGAAATGTGTTGTATGTTTCCATATAAAGGAGTTAAAAAACTTTGAACCATAATACTAGTGCCATTATCTTCCTTATATGTCA